>VSMD01027370.1:0-33589 GCA_008750895.1 Mirza zaza | reverse complement strand
CGGGACCCCGTCCCCCGGATCCCCGCCCCCCGGACCCCAGCCCCCCGGACCCCGCCCTCCGGGACGCCCGCCCCCCGGACCCCCGCCCCCCGGACCCCCACGCGGCCGCCAGGGTGCCACCCGCGAGCGCGCCGAGCCCGCGATGCAGGGGCCGGGCCGGCGGCTGGGTTTAACGCTCTGCCACCGAAGCCTTGAAATCCACGATGGTTTGTGAGCAAGGGACCCACCTTGCCATTTTGCACTGAGCGCTGCAAACACGGAGCAGGTCTTGCCCGGGGCCTTGGGTTTTGGCACTTTCTCCCTGTGACTCATTTATCCTCCCACACCGCAGGGACACTGTGAGGCAGTGAGGTGGGGACATGATCCCATTTTATAGACCTAGAGAACCGAGGCTCACAGAGGTGAAGAGACCTGTCCAAGGTCGCGCCCTGGTCGCTGGTGGAGCCAGGCCGGAGGCAGCGTCTGTGGCCCAGGTGCAAAGCTGCGTCCCTGCCCACCCAGGCGGCTGCCCTGCCCCAGGGCCCTGACCTGACACAGAGGACTCGCCCCTCCCAGCAGGGAGCCTCCTTCAGGCCCACCTGTGCCTGGAGGTTGCTTAGGGTTGGCCTCGCGGGGACTGTGCATCTGGGCTCCTGCCGGGAGCCTGGGGTGGGGCTAGGGCAGGTGGCAGAGCTGATCCCAGCGTCTCAGTTTCTTCTGATGGAAAAATCATGAGCTGTCCGGAGGACGAGCGACCTTCCCAGCGCAAGTTGTCAGTCCTGGCTTCTGCCTTCTGGACAGACAGCCACAGACGCGGGCCATGGAAGGAGCTGCCCTCGGAGCAGCCCACTCCAGAGCCCATGCACAGAGCAGGGGAGGAATGAGGCCACCAGACAGCAATCCTGGCTCCCCTCCTGCCAGCTGCATGCCCCGAGGCAGGTGGCCCTCTGAGCCTTGCTTGCATCAAAGCAGACTCAGGATAAAATTCTCAGGTTGCTGCAAGGAGAGTTGCGTGCTGAAAGCCCCTGGCAAATGTTCCTTTATTTGCTTTTGGTTTTTGTCACAAGGGCAGCTGGGTTGTCTGCTCTGGAATCTCCCCCTTGGGGATGAAGCTCAGAAACCTGCTCTGGGAGTGGCAGACTCTTGGCTAAGCAGGGTGGGGGGCAGAGGTATTGGGGGGTGGGCAGAAGGCCCCGGCCAGACCAGCCACCTGGGGGAGCCGCGGTGGGTCTTCTTCGGAGAGGCCTGCCAAGTGGCCTTCCACGCTGGCAGGGGCTGCAGGGAAGCAGGGGCAGAGGCCAGGCCACAGGGTAGAGGAAAACCACAGACAGATAATAACACTCATGCTGCCCCATGTGGTCAGTGCAACCCTGGCCGGTGTCAAAGCCTTTTCCCAGCATCCTCATCACCCCCCTTCACAAACAAGTGACTTGCCCAAGGTCAAGACAGTGACACAAGGGTTCAACTCAGCCTCCTGATTTTTGATGCAGTGTTCTGCCCAGCATTGCAGAGTCAGGGCCCCGGAGCATGGGACAAAGGAGCAGGAAAGGCAGAATATCCATCCCTGTTTCTCCATCTGCCAACCCACAAAGCTGGATGTGGGTGCTGGGGTTGGGGATTGGGGGCTGGAGAACAAAAGGTTCCCCTGATTCTGGGGCCTGTGCCCTCTTTGGAGTACAGCTGCTCAGCTGACCAGGATGAAAGGTTGTCCTGGAGCCTTTGGAGTCAGAGAGGCCTGAGCTCCAGCCCCACTGCTGCCATCTACTTGCTGTGCGACCTCACGTAAGTGACTCCACCTCTCTGGGCCTCTCTGTTTCCTCTTCTATAAAACAGGGATGATAATACCTCACAGGATTAAAGCCTCAGTTTCCTTTTCTGGAAAATGGAGATATTAAGACCTTCTGCCTAAGGTTGTTGCAGAGATTTAATAATGTTAATCTCCCTGGGAGAGAAGGAGGCTGGGGGCGGCTGGGGCTGCATTTCATGACAGAGGCCACTGCAGGACCAGCCTGGCCCTACTTCAGCATCCGCCCACCTGCCCGAGCCCCAGGCAACTCTGGTGCCCACAGCACTGTCAGCGCAGAAGCATTCCTGCTGTCACCAGGCAGCCTTTCAGGAATGAAAGTTGACACTTGGAATGGGGAGCGACATTAGCCAGGCCACACCAGTGATGGAAAGACTGCATTATCTGAGAGCTGGATCTGTGACAGAAACCCTTCATCCCACGATCTCAGAACTTTTGGAAAGCTCATTATTCCACCTCGCAACAGCATGCACCAAAACACTAAGCATTACTAAAACACCAAGTAAAAACCGAGTCTCAGAGACGAGGCGAAGACAGCAATTATTGAATCTCGGGGATGAGTGGGATATCTGTCACACTGCCCGGCTTTGGGCAACTGCTTCTCTAAGCAAAAAGCAGGGGCCGATGCTCATTCTGGGACCATGCACCCTGGAGTCAGGCAGCCTGGATTCAAACCTAGCCACTCACTGTCCACCCGTGCCTCGGTTTCCTCATCTGTAAAGGGGGCTAACAAAAACACCTATCCCTATGGGTTGTTTTAAGGATTAATCCAGTAACTACAGTAAAGCCCTTAGAAAAGTACATGGCACATAAAGAGCACTTGGTTATAAAAAACAGAATAATAATGATTACAATTACTATTCTTGTTGGTGGTGCTATTCCGATGTGCTCTGTAAGAAGGATCCCACGTGGACTGTATGATGACACCCTACGACTTAGCAAGGCCTGCCAGCCCATTCATAGGCTGCTGCTCACTTCTCATCTGCATCTATAACTGCTCATACTGCTTTCCTAGGATTCCACATGCAGCTAAACCAAACTGTAGGCAGCTCCCCTTGCTATGTGGTGTTCCCCATGCTCACACCATTGTACACACCGATCCCTCTTCCTGGAACATTCTTTCCACCTTGCCCATAGGCAAACCTCAAGTCTCCCTTCAAGACCCCATATAATTTTCGCCACGTCTGAGAAGCCTCCCTGACCTCAGTGTGGCTGACTTCCCCTTCCACCGCGCCCTCCCTGTACATTGTCCATTCCGCATCTGAGCACCTGTTCCACTGTTTCTGCGACCACGTTCCCAGGGATCGAGAGCTCCTTAAGAAGAAGGCTAACCCCACACTCATCTCCCCAACGTATGCCTGGTGCCCCACGCAACACCTGCACATAGCAGGCACTCAGGAATTCTTTGCTCAATGACCACATCTCTCATCAACATTCCTGAGATTTTTAACAGCACGGAAAAGTGTGCTTATCTTGGACATCACAATAGAGTTGACCTGAATGGCCCCTATCTGGCACCTTTCCTTCCCCGGGTTCATAGTTGGGCTTTCAACAGGGCCAGGCTTCCCCCGGACTCTGGCTCATGCACGCGGAAGGAAAGAGGAAGCAGGTCTTCAAAGCTATCCAGAAGAGCTTGCACTGCCTGCTGGCGTGGTTCCGGGTCCTGCACAGAGTTCGTTATGGGATTCCTGGTCAGGCTAGGAGCAGGCTGGGTGGCTCTGGACACCCCCAGCCCCTGCCCAGAAATAGATCTCCAAACTGAGACCACATCATTTAACCATGATGAGGGTGAAGGTCTCAGTTATAACCAACCCTTGTGCCCTGCGCAGACCAGCCCTGACCTGAAGGTGCGGACAGTCTGGGGCCTTGTTTCTCAGATCCTCTGGACAGTTCTAGGAAACAACTTCACTGAGAACACCACCACCCCACTCTACTGTTAGGCTTGCTTGTTCTTTCTGTCCCTGTTTGTGTTGTATGACTTGGTGGCCTCCCCTAGGGAGTGGAATGAGATCAGGAACTAATATTTATTGAGCACCTACTATGCACTAACCATTGTAGCAGGCACATTATATGCTGCAACCTCAGTTTGTCCCCAGGCCCACAGCTATGGTGTGGCAGAGTGAGAAGGTGCACACAGGTCTGCCTGATTCTGCTTCCTACACCACAGCACTTCTCCCCCCAAACCGACAAAAAACCTGACAGCCCATCAGGATCTCGTGGTTAAGAGGGTGGGCTTTGACGGCAACTCTGCCACTCGTTGGCTATGAAACCTTGGAAAAGTTACTTAACCTCTCTGTGCCTCCGTTTCCTTATCTGCAGGCCATGAAAATGCTGCTCAGACCTCCTTCGTGAGCACCTGCCTGACCACCACGGGGTAAAGGCTCAGAGGTGAGCCTTTCCTGCCGAACCCAAAATCCTTCTAACAAGCGACTTTTGCTTCCCACTCAGTCTTCTGCAGCTGTCAGACCCACGTGACCCCCCCCCTTCTTCCTTCACAGATGTTCTGCCCAGTAAATTCCTGGCACCTCTAACCCCATCTTGGCATTTGCTCTTGAAGGACCCTGACTAACACAGGGAGTGACAACAGCACCTACTCCACAGAGCTGTCGTGACAGTGCAATGCAGACCACTCAGGACGCACAGTGAGCCCAGCCTAAGGGCTGTGACTGTCACCACAGATCTGTCTGTTGGCAGAGATTTCCATGGTATTCCCTTGTGGGCCTGAAGAAAATGTAGTTTAAGCCGAAGGGGCAGTTTCTTGTTTGCTGCAAGCCGGTTTCAGCCAGGCTACCAAAACTGCCTCCATCAGACGCAAATATTTGCAGAAGATCTGAGAGAATTTGTTCAAGGATTAGCTTCCACCTTCACTCAAAGAGACACTGGCTCCCCTGCTGAACTGACATGCTGTACAAGCCAACCTAAGTCTAATCGCGTTTCCCTGTCTGGATTTGGTCCCCTGGTCAATGGGTGTAGCTGGTCTCTAGGAGAGGACATTGTTGGCCTCTGTCTGTGGCCTCAGACACAGCCAACTGCCTCTCCTCCCTCCCCGCCAGGCTGCTGCCCACTCTGTCTGTCCCGGGTGTGAAGGCCACAAGGCCAGCTGGGGCTGGGCTTGGCCACCTCTTCTTTTTGGAAATAATGAGCCGCAGACCAAGGAGCAAGGGCAGAATGAGTTTGGAGGGGAAGCACCAGGCGTGCCATTTCCGCCTGCTTTGGCTTTGTCATTTATTTGATGAGCACCTGGAAAAGCTTCCCCATTTTGATAAAAGGTTACCTGCAACCGTCTTCTGTCCTCCTCCAGAATAAGCATCCCTGGCTGAAAGGTTACCCCAGGGGAGGGGCGCGGGGGGGGGGGGGGGGGGGGGGGGGCACCAAACACAGAGCTTTTCTTCCTAGTGGCAGCCTTTGACATTAGCACTCCTCCAGGGGGCGCCCCAAGAGAGAGGCCTGAGTCTCCCCCTTCCCCTCAATCCCTCTGCTCACTGAATTTGAATTCCTCACTCATGGGAGCAGCTTTCTCTGGACAACGGTGCCATGTGTCAGCCACCTAGCTCCTCTCCTGATATCTGAGGGGCCATCTGGCTTGGACCACCTCCCTGGACCACACCACACCCGTCACCTACAGCCAAAAGCACCCACTCCAACAGCGTCTCCTACTTACGACCTGGACCATCTCTGCCTTCCCAGTTCCCATTTCTACAGCTTCCACCAAGGGAGGCTTTCGTCTGCCCAAGCCTGGGGAACATCCACTCATGAAACACTGCAGTGTTCTTTGTTTCTGAAGATGTTTAAGTCCCAGAAAACATAAGAAGGTTCTAGATGGCTGTTAATGTAAAAGGAAACCAATCTCCATTTTTTTTTATTCTGGTAAAAGTAACACTTTTTAATGAAAGGAAGTTAACATTAAGGGACAAATGTCATAGAGCCAGCCATGAATCTTTCTAACTTTGTTGTGGCCATAAATCATGACCAAATCCCCAGGTCAATAGAGGGACAGATTGACAGTGGAACTCTCATCAGTGTGCTAGCAATTTGACCTGAAAGGTTCAGGGCAGTTTGGGATGAGGAACTTGTATTTAGTCTTTATGCATGGCCACATAAGCACTTACGGAAGCTCTTAAAATATGTCCAAACATATACAATGGACAGGTCCTAAATAACAGTGCCCCTTCTGTTTAAGAACTGACAGTTTCAGCCAATAGGAAGAGGTAAAAAGTCACAAGGGAATAATGGGCTTTTCAGACGGACCCGGCATTGAACCCTGACTCATCACGTACTGACTGAGACCTGGGCAAGGAGTCTAACCTCCCTTAGCCCGCTTCCTCCTTGGCTATGGAGCAAACACACATGCCTGCCTCACAGGGTTTGTATCGAGGTAAATAAAGAAACACAGGACAAATACTTAGGATGGAGGTTGATACCCAGCAGGCGCCAAAAAAATGTTCGTTTTTTCTTCCTCCCTTCTAGAAACCAGAACATGCTAATTTTCCCTCATCCACACTTGGCCCAGAGCCCAAATGGTCTCTAGGCAAACCCATAGCATTGAGGTATTTTTTATTTATTTAGAGACAGAGTCTCACTCTGTTGGGCTAGAGTGCCGTGGCATCAGCCTCGCTCACAGCAACCTCAAACTCCTGAGTTCAAGCGATCCTTCTGCCTCAGCCTCCCAAGTAGCTGGGACTACAGGCATGCACCACTGTGCCCGGCTAATTTTTTCTATTTTTAGTTGTTTGGCTAATTTCTTTCTATTTATAGTAGAGACAGGGTCTTGCTCTTGCATTGCTCAGGCGGGTCTCGAACTCCTGAGCTCAAGCAATCCTCCCGCCTCGCTCTCCCAGAGTGCTGGGATTACAGGCGTGAGCCACCGCGCCCGGCCTTTTACAGATGAAGCAATGTGGCTCCTTGAGGCAAAGGGATGCGTTTAGCCATGGTCACACAGCTGCAGGTGGCAGGGCTGGGCGAACCCAGGTCCATTCTGCCTCTGTGCCTGCTCTGCTGGGTGAGAGAAAGTCCTCGAGCCTGGATCCAGATGTGTCCTGTGCCTGCCTGCCCTTCATTCTCACTCACGCTGACCGGGCACTGCGAGCTCACTGTCCGGACCCCAAGGCACAGGTGCACCCACGGGGTCAGCGTGCAGGAGGCAGACAGACAGACAGCTGTGAGGGTCACATTCACAGACAGACCATTGCCAGGAGGAAGCCACATGCCTCACCTCCCAGCTCATCTGATTGGCGTCAGGCACAGCCAGATGCAGTCATAATTGCATCCCAAAGGCCCTCGGGGGCTGGCAGGGGCCCTTCACGACAGCTGCGACACACAGCCCATCTGGAAGGGCTCTTTTTGTGCATCGCTTAACCTGCCGAGAATCCTCGGGGCCAAGGGATGCCACACCCAGGGCAAGAGAAGAGCGTCCCTTCCACAGAGGCTGGGGCAGGCCGGGCTGGAAGGTGGGAGGAACATTCTGCCGAGGGGGAGACAGTGAGCTGCTTCAGCTTTAGGAATCAATGACGGAACACACCCAAACTCCTCCCACACACCCCAAGCAAGAAAGGGGCTCCCTGAACTCTGGCAGCGTGGGCAAAGGCCCAGAAAGCGACTCCCCTAAGGCTCGAGGAGGAAGCAAAAGCCGGAGGGCCGCAGACTGCGGGGGGTGTGCAGTGCCCGACCCAGCCTCTCCTGGGTTCCCAGGAAACAAACAAAAGGCTCACACAGCTCCTCGTTGGCAGCTGCCTCTGACCCGAGGCCATTCGCGAACTCTCACGCAGGCACTCAGCCCCCCAGACAGCCGGAGGTGTTGGCAGCCGACCAGACAGACTTTCAGCCAAAGACAGGTCTGGTTTCCCTGGAGAAGAAGCAACCTGAGCCGGCCGCCTTCCCAGGGTGTCCTGCCTGGGGGGGCTCACCCAGCAAACAGAGCTGCTAGATCTGGAGTGTGGGGGCTGGAGCCGGCTGAACTGGGGTGCTGCCCTGCCCCAGACACCACTGTGGCAAGGGACGCCTCCCACCACGGGGGCCTGGCCCTCTGGCTGCCTGACTCTCCTCTGTAGCCACCTTGGACCCCTTCTCCACCTGGGGCACCTCCCTTTCCTGCGCCCCTCCGATTCAAGCCTGGTGGGCAGGGCTCCTACTCCCCCTCCTCCGCCCTGCTTGATGCCCTGGACATACATGTGCTCCTGAGGCCACGAGAGCCACTGACCTTCCTCCTGTACCTGGAGAGCTCGTGCAGAGCCCCTCAGGTTCGTCACCTGCCACCTCTGTGCCCTTGGACAGGATATGGACCTCTCTGAGCTGCAGCTTCCTCATCTGTCGATGGAATTAAAAATACCAATATCAAAGGGTTGTTTCGAATACCCGGAATAGGCCGTCCATAGTGGTCGCTGTGGGGATGGAGGGGGGAGTGACTGCTTGGTGGGTGTGGGGTTTTGTTTGGAGCAGTGAAAACGTTCTGAACTAGATAGTGGTGCTGGTTGCACAATCTTGTGAATGAACTTAATGCCACTGAATTGTGTGTTTAAAATGATTACAGTGGTCAATTTATTACAAGATTAAATGAAACGAAAGTTAGAGAATTGCTGATCACACAGCTTGCTGTACTGTAGGTCCTCAACAGATGTTAATTTCCTTCCTTCCCTCAGACCCTCACACTGAATTATAGACAATGTGCCCCCGCCCCATGCCCACTCAGGGCGGATGGACTTTTCTATTTAGATACCTGCTCCGAGGTGCCACTAGGACAAAACCATGCTTTTCATAAAGCAAAGCCTTCACATTAGCCAGTAGGGGGAATGGCAGCTGCTCCCCGGTCCCATTCCTCTCCTGCCGGTGCCCCATTCACCTGTCTCACCAGCCTGGCCCAGGGTATTGCTACCCCAGGACTGAGTCCTCCCAGAGGAGGATGAAAGACCCCCTTGTGGCTCAGGATGGGGACTTCTCTCAGTGTCATCTTCTCACTGTTTCCACAAACACTGTCATCCTAAAAGATACAAGCGATCATTTGGGGGGAGCATTTTCCCAAGAGTCTCTTGTGTTTCTGCACATCTTGTGAGCAGATAAACTGTTTTGGTTACAGTCTGTCTTTTCAAGAATGTCTGCATAGCAAATAGCCTCAAAAGAGAGCAATAATGTCTCCCTCCAAAGCTAAGGGCAGGTAAGCTGACTGTCAATTATAGAAGATTCCGGTTCCCTAGACTCAGCACTCCTCTCCTGTAATGCAACCTGGAGCATGCACAGGTGACACCTGGCCCTCTTTGTGCTACCTTCTGGGAATTAGGGCATGGAGAACTGGCACAAAGAATGTGTCGTACATAACAAGGCTCAATTAGTATTTGTAATCATTTTCACTTCCCTTTCACTCTTAGGCCTCTGTAAGCGCCTTGAGGGTAGGCAGGATGTTTTTATTTATCTTTGTATTTCATAGAACAAGTACTAATAAATATTTGCTAGGTGAATGAATGAGTGAGTGAATGAATGGATGGATGGATGGAGAGAAGCTTCTCTAGTGTCATCCTGACACTCTTGTCTGACCCTGCCTCTCCAATTCTTGTGGCTTTCCTAGCTCCAGACACCATCCCAGTATTTTAACCACTTACGGTGCCAACTATTTGCCTGGCCCCAACCATCGGATGTAGATGACACTCAAGTACTCTGCCTTGGGGCCTTGGATTTGAATGTGGGGAGGTGGATTCTGGATCCCTGTCCACATCTGGACATCTCTCCTGTCCTGCCTTCCTGGCTTCGTCCTGCCCCCGGCTCCATTCCCCTCTTCGTGACCTCCCGGTGATGTGCAGTTCTAAGATGCCCAACAGGACATCAGTTCAGGCCATCAAGCCACACACCGTCGGTCATCCCCAAACCAGCCAAACAAGATTTTTGTTTCTCACGTTCGTTCCTGTTAGAATGAAAAGGGGGGTCATAGTGCCAGGTACATAGCTGGTGCTCTGTTAATATTTATTTAATGAATGGATGAACAAGCCTTAAATTAGCTGCCTCTTTCTTATGTTATTTAAGTCAACCTCCTGAGCAATAAGACTCAAAAATATAACCAAAAGGAGAGAAACCTGAAGTATCACTCGGACATTCCTTTCGGCCCAGCGCCCACAGGGCAAGCCCCGTCTGCAGAATGGAGCAGCAATGGCATTTGATGTGACAGCTACCCCTCCCCTGAGCTGAGAGCCCCTGCCTCCATGCAGTCTCCTCACATGCTGTGTGTGATGCACAAGACGGTCATGAAGGTGTTTCTGCTCCTGTGCGATTGCCATTGCAACAGCTACTTTCTGCAGCAAAGGTTGGCCAACTGTCGTCTTGCCAAGGGAAGCCGGGGGTGTGTAGCTACTTAATGTAAAGGCTTTGGGACCCGTTTTTCACATGCCCGAGAGAAAGGAACATTTAGCAGGCAAACTGAAGCACTATATCTATGGCTCCAAGGTCCTGGAGTCTATATTGCATCAGTTTCCCCTCGCCTCAGCTCACTTCAGGAGGACCAGTCTTTTTTTTTTTTATTATTTTATTTTAAAAATAATTTTTAACTGATATTATCCACCATCAGATGCTTAGTATTCAACAATGCCTTTGTTTGTCCATGCCTCCATTCACTCCAGAAGAGATTTGTGTCAGTCTGTAAGAATTCATATAAAGTGAAACAAAAACAGGATTGCTTATAAACCACAAAACGGACTGCACATTTGGCCCAAGGAAGTTGCAGTTCAAGAGAGCTCAGGGGTGGTGACCAGGCCGTGCAGGTGAGCTGGGCCCTGGAGACAGAAGGCCTTGGCGTGGTTGCCACGCTCTAGGGCCTGGTCCCCAGCATCTAAGTCCAGGGACTTGATTTCACCAGTGCTCTGAGAGCTGACCAGCCTTTGCAGAAACCAACTCATGTGACCCAAGCCCTCAAGAGGGTCATGCACAAACCAGAATTAACTCCATTTTACTAATTTATTCCAAGATATAGATCTACAATAATCAAAGCACAAGAACAGGAAGAAGAAGAAGAAGAAAAAGGAGGAGGAAGAGAAGGAAGAAAAAGAAAGAGAAAGGAAGGAAGGAGGGAGGAAGGGTAGCTGCATTACATGGTCAGTGCTGGTATCCCCATAAGCAAATCGAAAGGGAAGCCAAATTATAAACATAACTTCCCTTCTTGGGCTGAAATCAAAGCCAAGGGAAAATAAGTTGGGGCAGCCAGGGGCTGTCACCCAGAACTGTGCTGAGTCCTCATGAACTACCTTCCGGTGACCTGAAAACATTTCTAGCAGATTCCAGCCTCTCTCCCTCCAAAGGCCCTCAGCGCTACCACATTCTTATGAATTTCAAGGCTCCGGGCTGACCATCCCCTCTGGCTAACTCTGCTGTCCCACTGAAGAGGTGCCAGCTTCCTTAGTGACAGCTCCACTGCAGGTCTCCTCCACCTGGCTACCCCCAGGGACATTACCCAGGTCGCTTTGACTGGGGTTGGGGCTTTTCAAAAACACTTCTGTCATCTTCTCGGATAATGTCTACAGATGATTTGTGTCATTCATTGTGTGTGAATTTTATTCGGTAACTCTTAGAGGATTACATTAGCCCTAAATTATAGGGGGTATGAACAGTTTATTTATTAGCTCAATCAATAAAGATACCATTTAAAGAGCAGGGACGGGCTCTGGCCTCAAGCAGGTGCTTTCTATGGTTTAATTACACATTAACCATAATGGTTTCAAACATCAAAACAGCCCTTTGAAAAGTGAAGGTGCCTACCGGCCCGGGCTCAGGTAGAAACAAGTGGCCGGCTGTTGCTCTTTCACTAATCTGATCCATAAGTCCAGTCAAAAGATGAAACTAACACCAGGTACAAACACTCAGATTCAATTTCTCACACTCTTCTAGAAGTGCAGACAACTGAACTCCCCAGACACAGGTGTATTTTGGCCAATTATTTTAACAAGTTCCATGCAGAGCATCATAGCAAAAACAAGTGTAAACAATTGCTCTCTGGTCAGAAAAAAAATTAGATCCGGGCCATCTTCCATAGTAGGAGTAGAACTGCCACATAAAATATAGGATGCCCAGTTACATTTAAATTTCAGATAAGCACCAAATAATGCAATACTTGGAACATACTCATACAAACAAACCATTCATTGTTTATCTGCAGTTCAAATTTAACTGGGCGTCTTGTGTTTTTATTTGCTAAATACGGCAACCCTATATAAGAGCGAAAGAGAAAACTTTAAATTCATCCTTCTTAGTGAGTCACATGGAAAACATACACCTGCAGAGACCGTGACAATAGCAAAAGATTGACACTAAGGTGGCAGCTGAGAGCCAGAGTGGGGATCCCAGCTGTGAGTGGTAAGAATGGTGGCCTCCCTGTGTCACCAACTTCTCTGGCATGGAAGGGAGTAGAAAGAGAGGCTGTGTTACTTACTGTTCCCCTCCACTGACACTTTAGTTAAGATGTCCTGAGCAAAGAGCCTGCCTTTGGAGCCCTATGGGGTCCTTGAATGGTACAGGCAGCAACACAAAAAGGGAGATGTTTTCTCCACTCCTCCCACTGTCCTGTTATCTCTTCCTGGGATGTGAAGACTGATCTTTCAGAAGCTGGAAAAACGCGGGTACTCTCTGGCTCAAAACTTTCTGTAAGCAATTGTGTCAGTCTATAGTCTCCTATGAGTTCTTATGGCTGTGTCATTTCATCATCGGAAGAGTCACAGCCCCACATGTCCTCATGAGTTCTAGCTCTGCCATTGACCACAAGTGGGGTCTGGGGCAATTCACCTACATTTTCAGGATCTCAATTTTCCCACCTTTAAAATAAAGTACTTTGATCATCAGAAAAGGGGGAAAGGGTAGTCCCAGAACCTACTAGAAAAATAAAATTTCACAAAAAGATGGTATTAGGACCTTCCTTCTCCAAATGTCTATATTATATGTCCACATTTTCTTACCAGGTCTGCAGAGTTGACTAGCGAGGTGGGCAGCCCCTGGTGGGTCTGTATCCCCAGCAAAGAGGTTTTTCCCACCTAAATCTTACTGCCTCTCCAGGCACCAAACATGTGACCTCCACATCCGGGCTCTTCCCTAACAGATGTGCATTTTCCCACACTACCTATACCAAGCATGTGGCTCCCTGATTAAATCTTCTATTGACTCTGCATCATCTAGCTGATAAAGTTCAAATTTTTTGGCTTCTCGAAATGGGTCCCAGGCTATCTCTTGACACTCCTCTTCATGTCCCCTTCCCTGGGTCTTCCCAGGACATCTTCTCCCCCCTCACACCCTCTGGCCTTTTGCATAGACTCCACCTAGAAGGGCCCTGCTACTTGTCCTCAAGAACCAGTCCAGTTGCCACCTCCTGAAGAGTGTCCCCAGGGCCTCAGGTGTCCCACCCTCTCTCCTCTCTTCTCCCATCTCATGGGGCTCCTTTCTCTATGAGAGCACTTCTCACCCTGCATCGAGGATTGCTTGTTTAGAACCTTCTCTCCTCTAGTTGACTGTGAACCTGTCAAGGGGGTCCTTACATACCATGTTGTATACATCTTTGAGTTCCCGGGTCCTAGCACAAGGCTTGGCCCAGACTAGGTGCTAGTAAATGTTGCCTGAATTAATGAGCAAAGAAATCACATACAATTCAAGTAACATTTAAATAACATGTTGAATGAGGCAGTTCACAATTTATGAGGAGTCCTACATGCACCATTATTGTACTAGCTAATAATAGAAGGGACAAGTAAGGCACTGTGGAATGCAAGTGCAGGACAGTGTCGAAACAATTCAGTGGGGGTGGGCCACGGGCAGCAACCCTGCTTTGAGTCTGGTCTCAGTCCCAGAGTCCCGCCCTCAGAGACCTGGCTCGAGGGCTCTGTCAAGATCTGTGGTGCTGGGGTCACTGGAATGGACACTGGGGAAAAGGGGTAAAGCTCGGCCTTGTCCCCAGGTCAGAATTCCCCACCTGGCTGCTGAGCACTGCTGAGAAGGGGCGGGAGGAAGCTGGCACTCTGTGTCAGGGCACCCTCCCTGCCCCATGGCCTTTTGCCAACTCCCAGATCCATGACTTTCCCGAAAACCAGAGATGCTTCTCCAGATAATATGACTCATGAGAAGGTGAAATTAATCCCCTTGCCCAAGAGCTGGTCTAACAGGGCCCCTGTGGGGTGGGGGGATGTGGCCCCAATGGCCACAGGGAGCAGCAGCCAGCTGAGGAAGAGGAAGATTTGCTGCAAATGGGACAGTCGGTGATGCCAGGGACAGCAGCCCAGAGTGCCACACTGACCTGGACTCGGTTGACACTCCTGAGAGTCACATAACCCCAACCCGTTCAAATGCAAACACACACACACACACACACATACACACACACGAGCACAGAAAACCTCTCCCTCACTGGAGCTTTGGGAGGCCAAAAAGATTGGGGACCCTCCAGATCAGTGGTCCCCAGCCTTTTGAGCACCAGGAACCATTTTCATGGAAGACATTTTTCCATGGAGCAGAGTGGGTGTGGGGTGAGGGTGGTAGATGGTTTCGGATGGTTCAAGCACATTACATTTATTGTGCTCTTTATTTCTATTATTATTACAGTGTAACATACAATGAAATAATTATACAACTCACCATAGGTTGGGGACCCCTGTTCCAGATGACTGTCACTGGTTTCCATCTGTCCCTCCTAGGTGGCCCCTTCAAGGTAAGTGAGCCTGACTGCCCTCACCTCCTGGTCCACGTTCTCAAGCTCAGTGACTGTTGGCAGGTAAGATAACCCCAGACAGACACGAAGCAGATTCACCTGCGGAGATGCTCACCGCGCCCCAGCTCACATACCTGCTCCAGACCTCTCCCTTTCCCACCTCCTGACCTCCCTATTTGTGGTCTAAGCACAGAGCCTTTGCCGGGCCAAACTTCAGTCAGGCTCCAGGGGCTGCTCCTCCCACTGCGCACTTCCTTATAGAATCCGGTTTTAGGCTGGGCACGTTGGCTCACGCCTGTAATCCTAGTACTCTGGGAGGCCAAGGAGGGCGGATGGCTCAAGGTCAGGAGTTCGAAATGAGCCTGAGCAAGAGACCTTGTCTCTACTAAAAATAGAAAGAAATTAATTGGCCAGCTAATAATATATAGAAAAAAATAATTAGCCAAGCATGGTGGCACATGCCTGTAGTCCCAGCTACTTGGGAGGCTGAGGCAGGAGGATCAATTGAGCCCAGGAGTCTAAGGTTGCTGTGAGCTAGGCTGACACCATGGCACTCTAGCCCAGGTAACAGAGTGAGACTCTGTCTCGAAAAAAAAAAGAATCCTGTTTTAGCACGAAGCCTACTAAGTCAGTTGAGCAAGCCCCTACCCTTGATACCTGATCACCCTCAATGTCTGTCCCAAGTTCTCACCCTCCACCACGCCCAGGTGATGTCTGGCCACCGTGGCCTGTCTTCAGCAAGCATCCTGCAGGTGGGTTTGGCCAGAATCCCCCTCACCCCTGACGTTCCTTAGTTACTTTCCACCCACTGACCCCACCCTGCTCCCTGGCTGTCGGTTCCCCCTGGCCCGTGTTTGGAGTTGAGCCCAATCTCTCTCCCCCACTGCAGCACCCCATTGCTGTGGCCTCTGTGCCTGTCTCGATGGGCCTGAATGAAGTCGGCCCTGCTGTGCTTTAACAAGTGCCATTGAGTAATCTTTTTTAACCCTGAGCCCCTCTGCCTGGGACCAGATGGAGCCTGAAGTCTCTACAGTGTTCCCAAGTGTATTTACGCCTCTAGCCATCTCATTTCCCTGTCCCGAAGGCCCACCCCAGACTCCTGATCTTTCTCCAAACCCTTAGCAGGGGGTGGAGAAAAAGCATGGACCTCAGTGAGGGCAAGGGGGTCTCAGGTCACATGTCACCTCAGCCCGCTGTGTGAACCGGGATGAGTTACTTGAACTTTGGGACTGTTGACTCACCTTGCGTGAGGATAATATTACCCGGTAAGGAGGCAGCCTGGCACTGGGGACACAATCAGCATGAATTCCTTTTCATTTCCTCTAAGCGGGTCACCAGGCTGCTTTTTGTCTTTCTAATTTCCTGACCCAGGGCCTGTGGGGGGAAGCGTGTGGGTGGAGTAGTGGAGAGGTTACTTATGCACCAGCCTTTTATGGCTATTGAACCTCCATAAACAAGATGCTGCCCATATTAAAACTGTCCACCCCAGAAGCAGAGAGGTACCAGGCTGGTCTCCAGCTTCCATCCTTAATAACCCTCCCCCCTCCCTGCTCGCTCTCCCTCTCCCCTTTCTCATTCGTCCACTCCCAGAGGGTACAACATAGCAAACATCACTCAGGGAGGGGAATGACCGATTCTAAATGACTCCATCCGCTCCACACCCACTGAGCCCGTGCCAGACACCGGGTCTGACTCTGGAGATTCACGGATGATACGAGGGGCCCCTGACCTCCCCAAATTCCTGCCTAGAGGCTTTGTATCTAGGTGGCAATATGTGTGGAGGGAGTGGGAGTACAGGTACAGACATGCAGGAATGTACATAAATCACCAGAGTATCACGTGACGAATGTGGCGCAGAGAGGGATCCTAAGTCCCACGCTGGCCCAAAGGAGAGGGGGAAGAGGGACCCCCCAGAAGAGGAGCCGGAGCTTAAAGGGTGAGCAGCAATTCACCAGGTGGCCAGGCTGGAGCAGAGGAACCCAAGGGCGTGCCTGTGCTGATATGCTGCCTTGGATGTGGGCTTCGGTGCCGAGAGTTGTAGTAACTGGGGCAGACTCCAGGAGAAGGGTGTGGGGAGTGCAAGGCACACTGAACCCAGCACCGGGAGGCCTCAGGCCCTGACCTAGAGCCACCACTTAGAGCAATGACACCTCGGCCACACACAGCAGTCATCTGAGCTGCAGCAGCTAGTACAAAATGTGTTCCAGAAAAGTTCATCAAATGAGTGAGCAGACGAATGAAAACCCCCATCTACGAAATGGGATTGGCAATATTTACTCCAGCTATCCCATGGGATTCTTGATAGGGTGAATCAAGACCATAGAAATGGGAAACTCTCTAAACCGTAAAATACTATGGTGATATAAGGATCATGATGTGAATTGATACAGTTGGTTGCCAGAGACAAAAGCCACGTGAGGAAGCAGCTAGTCCTACTGCAGTGACCTTCTCCAGACTGCAAGGAGCAGCTCGCATTAAAGCTCATAAGTTAAGTCACTTCTCTTCATCATCATATTATAGGATCGTTACAACTATCATCTGAGAAATTTTTTATGTCATCGAGTGGAACAAATCAGGCAAGAACTTAGGTGACAAGAAACCGCAACAGGATTGAGTGTATAGTCAGGGTGGTGGGAAGACCTGAGAGCCACCCCATCTTATTACCAGCATTCCACTTAAGAGTCACCAATGGCCAAGTCCCACTCCCCATTTTAGAGATAGAGAAACTGAGGCCCATAGAGGGTACAGTGTTTGCCTAGATCAAGGAATAATCCTAACAGCTCTCATTGTGGAGTGAGCATCTCCATTTTTTTGGTCATTTGATCTATGCGATAACACTGTGCGGTAGATACTGTCATTATCTCCATTTCACAGATTAAGTGAACTGTGTTGAGTAGCTAGGTTAACACTATTAGTAAGTGAGGGTTATGATTGGCATCTCCTTGTTGCCACAGCAACCAGAAGTCCACAAGTAAGAGTATCTTTGCAGGAAGAAATACATTGTTTCATCTATTTAGGGTGTGTGTTGGGGGGAGATTTGACTAAAATGAAGATGACCGATGTTAGACAAGGAACATGGGAAAACCTATAATGATGTCTTTTACCTGGGAACAAAAACAATGTGCAAGGACTCTCTTCTCTCGGGCTTAGGAGCAGCGGGTCAGCTGAAGCCAGGCCCGTGGAGAGATGCAGTTAGAGGAACTGTAACTGCTGAGCCCTTCCACTCCCCCTCCCTCCTTAGCTGACACCATCAATTCAAGGTTAATGCATGCCAGGATGGGGAGCTAATTATTCCACCATTACAGACATAAATTTCCCCAGGAGAACAGCCAGAGACGGGAGCTGGAGAGAAGAGGAAGGAGCTGAGGAAGGAAAGAGGCCGCCCAGCATTAACCAATGGGAAAATAACATGGCGTCATCTGGGGTGGGCTTCCCCCCCACCGGAGTGGGCTCTCCAGGAAATCTCAGCGAATGTCCTGGTTGGCCTCCAAGCTGACTGCTCAGCCCACACGCCTGTCGCCTGGATATCTGGCAGTCATCAAGTCCCCACCCCCGCGTGTCAGCCTTAGTGGTTCCTAAATGAGCTTGCAGAAAATGCTCAGTTCCACAATTTATTTAGTCCCTAGTCTGTGCTATGGATGCAGGAAAGGGGGAGGAGGGTAGCCACAATGATTAATAACTCATAGCCCTCACTTCAAGGAGCTTTTAATAGTGGGCAAGACAAACGTGCATCCAATCAACTCTAGCACTTGGCTATATTATAGGAGCAAAGTGCTATGGGACAAAGAGATTCATTTGTGCTCGGAGATTCTCGGAAGGAAGAGACACTGAAGACAAATGACACTTCAAGACATTTGTCTTGAAGAATGAGTAGGGGTTTCAAGATGGGGAAATGACAAAGAAAGGGTATTATTCCAGGTGAAGGAAGCAGCAAAAGCAAACTGCAGAGTAAGGAAAAGGCAGAACATGTTGGGACATAGGGGGCAGCTCAGAAGATGAGCTTGTGGGAGGAGCAAAGGCTAGGGAGGCAGCTGGGAGAGAGCATGGAGGGCCAGAACGGAGATAATGTGAAATTCAGAACTTTCTATTAGAGGCAATGGGGAGCCACTGATGGCTTTTGAGGAAGGGGGCGGCATGATTAGATCTGCACTTTGGAAAGAGGGCTGGGGCAATGTGTAATGGGAGCAAGTGGAGGCCACAGGACCCAGGTGGAAGCTCTGGAAAGACTCTCCAACAGGAAGAAGAGGAGACTTCAGTTAGTGGATGTGTTGGTGACCTTATTAAAGAGGGTGACCTTTCAAGATGATAGAGGTTTTTCATGCACCCATTTGAGTTCATGCAGTGTTCTTTTTGTCTGAAGACAGCTCAAGCCAAGAGATTTCTGGTAAGTTGCCTCCAAATCAGCAATGTCCCTACCATCTTCTTGCTGAAAACGAAACCAGAGGAAAAGAAAGAAAAGAGCACAGCTGTACATGAGTGTACACACACGCACACATACACACACACATACATGCGAACACACGTCATGCCCTATATCCAAGGCTGAGATGTATGTATGGGGGGGGGGGATTGAAGAAGACGATGGACTCAGAACCCACCCCCCCACCCCCCACATACACAGGTAGTTCAAAAAGAGGATGGCCCCAGCAGAGCAGGGAAACTTCCAAAGCCAGGAGATCAAGGAGGCACGAGGAGGAAGATGCTGAAAGGTTGTAGCAGAGGGAGGTGGAGAGTGTTTACTGTGGATCCCAGAAGCTGGCTCGGGAAGGCCGCCACTTACCAAGCACCTTCCCTGTGCCCTGGGGTTTGGCCAGGTGCTTTGCAAATTGCTGATGCTCATGATAGCCCTGTGACATGGGCGTAATTTATCCCCTTTAGCAAATGAAAAACTGAGGTTTGGAGACACGTGGAAGTGACTTGTCCAGGGTCACACGCAGAGCTGGGATTCAGACTTCTTTCCAAAGCCCACGTTCCTTTCTCTTCAGCAACATCCCCGGTCTCTACCCACCAGGTGCTAGTAACACCTGTTCCCCGCCACAGTCAGGATGATCAAAGATGTCTCCAGATGCGTCCACTGGGGGCAAAGTCACCCCTGACTGAAAACTCCCACTTTAAACCCTCCTACCCCGCCCCAAACAAGGCGTTTATAATTCCCGTCCCCACCAACCCGCCACCCCCGTCCTCTTCCCGCCCAGGAACTGGCAATACCACGCCCTGGGCATGCGCACTTCGCCAGCGCCGCCGCGCCGGGCGCAGTCCCGACCCTGCTGTGCCAGGCGGCGCCGCTTCCCCTGCCTGCAGAACAAGGGGGGCTTGACCAAGGCTACAGTGAGAGTCACCTGGGGATTGTTTTGTTTTTTCTTTTGTTTGTCTTTAATATTCCAAGTAAAGATGCCCTTGTTCCACCCCAGCCCTGCTGAAGCCAAGATGGCGCAGTCCTGGGGAGAACACCTGGCCTGCATCCTTCCCAGGGCTTGCCTCAGCCCCGCCCTGCATTCGTGAGCTCACTTGCATTCGTTCAGCCACCTCCCAACCATTTTCTCAACCATGTTCCCCCCTCCACCCCCGGTCTGCCAGAGGCCATGTTAGGGACTGAGGGTCAGACGGGGCTCCGGGTAAAGGAGTGAGGAACAGGGAACAGACACGCCATGGCCCCGTGCGGGACATGCCGAGAGAGAGCCATGTCCAACGCGCTATGCTGCGTGGAGAAGCGACAGCCAGCTGCCGTGAGTGTCTGTCTGGGGACACATGCAGGGGACACGGTGTGTGAATGGGTGTGAGCCTGCAGGGCTGGTGGGTATATCTGTGTTTGTGTGAATAGGGGTATTTGGGTGGGATTATGGGCACACGTGCCTGTAGAGGGGAAGAGAGTGTTGGGTTACAAATGCATGTAATGTGTGTGTGTGAGAGAGAGACAGACAGACAGACAGTGTGAATTGTGGATATGGTGCATGTACCTGTGTGTCTGTGTGTGAAGAATCTGGGTGGTGTGTGAGCATGCAAGCTGCGTGTACACAGCACGTGTCTGTGCATGTGTGTGTTTGTAGAGGGTCAGCGAGAGGGAAGGCCTCCCAGAGAGGCCAGGCCTGGGTCTGGCTCTTTAGGAAGTTGAGGAGCAGTTCAGTGGGTGGAGAAATAAGGGGCGGGCCTTCCAGGAAGAGGGACAGAGAGATGCGACTGAGTGTGGCATGGGTGGGGCGTTGGCCAGGCAGAGAGGGAGAGAAGGAGAGAAGACGAGGGGTGGCTTGGGGCCACACTAGAGGGTCCCTGTCGGAGCCCTTGGCACCCCACTGGGATTTGAGGCATGCCGGCGTTTTGGAGAGACAGTGGCAGCAACAGGATAGCATGTCTGGGAGTCTCAGGAAGAGGTCTGGCAAGGCCACAGCCATGGCCACACCTGAGCTGGCTGCATGAATGTTTGCAAAGCAAATGCATACTGGAGGGATTAGACACCCATGTTCTAAGGCTGTGCTTAGAGTGACATGTCTATAAAATCCAGGGAAAGAGGTGGTGGGAGCAAGCCAGGAGCCTCTCGCAAAAATGAGGTTGGTTGGTTTCTTAGACAGCTCCACGACCAGCTGCTCTGTGCAAGCTGAGCCTGTCTGCCAGACCACGGGCCCACCTCCCTGCTGCCCCCCACACCCACACTCCCACCGTAAGCCGTTTGTCTAACCGCTGTACTCTGGAGCATGAGGAAAGTCAGCACAAGCCCACCACACCACCACCACCACCAGGCACAACGCCTTCCTCCAGCTCTAGCCAGGCCAGACCTCCTTGGCCAATGGGCTCTCTCTTCAATCTGGACAGGATGGTGCTGAGGAGGACACAGAAGTGACCCATAGGGATGCAAGAGTCCAGGGTGGGAAGGGACAGGAGGAGCCCGGAGGATGTGCAGGGACTCAGACTGGACATCGGCCTCACTGATGTGCCTCCTTCGGCAAGGCATTCTACCTGCCCGGCTCTCAGTTTCCTAAGACAGGAATCCTGAACCAGCAGCAGCACTGAGTTGCTGTGATTCATTCCACAAATGTATGCACTCACCATGTGTCAGGCACAGGAAGACACCAGGGAGCAAAACGGATGAAGACCCTGCCTGCGTGGAGCTCGCATTCTGCAGGGAGGGGACCAATCGATAATAAACTGTAAACACAGGAAATGACTCAATTGTGGAGGGTGGTAGAAGGAGATATGGAACAGAGGAAAAAAAAAAGAACAGAGTAAAGGGGATGGAATGACTGGAATGGCAAATATTGGAATATGAAATGTGGCTGTCAGGGTGGAAGCATTTAAGGAAATGCTGACATAGACCAGGCAGAAGACAGCATGGCTATGACCAGCGGTGGTGTCTGCTAATGTCCATGGATGGCTGTGTCTGGCACTCTGAGGGTCTGAGGAGTTCAGAATAGCCATCATCATTCTAACGGGCTGGTCAGGCTCCCAGCCTAACTCAGTGTCAGGACAAGACCTGGGCTCACGGGGCTCACTCTGTCCACTGGGACCTGTCTAGTGTCTCCAGATACGCTGCAACCCTACCAGCGACTATTGTCCCAGTGATTGCCCTACATTACCCACCAGGGACACGCCAGCTAAGAGGAGACAGGTATCTGGCCTGGGGTTTTCACCATCCCAAGGTCAGCAAGTTCAGGTGCTTCCCCTCTGAAAACAGCAAGGTAAGCCATGCATCTCAGTGTCCCCAGCATCCAATAGTGCCCACAGGTCTGACAGTACTGGGGTGACTGTTAGCCATAGGAGTTTGTCCTGAATCTCAACTTTATCCTGACATGATGAATATTTGTGTCCCCCCCCCAAATTCATATGTTGGAGCCTTAACTCCAATGTGATGGTATCAGAGATGGGGCCTTTGGGAAATAATTAGATGAGATGATGAGGATGAGGCCCCCAGGATGAGATTAGTGTCCTTTTAAGAAGAGCGAGAGAGACCAGTGCTCTCACTCTCTCCACCATGTGGGGACACAGCAAGGATGCGGCTGTCTGTAAGCCAAGAAGAGGACCCTTACCAGGAAGTAAATGAGCCAGCACCTTGATCTTGGACTTCTCAGCCTCCAGAACCATGAGGAAACAAATGTCTGTTGTTTAAGCCACTAGTCTATGATATATTGTCATTGCAGCTCAAGCTGACTAAGACACCTGAGATTGCAAATGCAGCCCCAGCCCCTACCCCTAGTGCAGAAGACAGCATGGCTTGGTTTCACAAAGGCTTCACAAAGACAAGCTGTAAAGGACAAAGGAGGCTGGGTGGTGCAGTTGACAAAGCGCTGGGTGGGAATTAGGAGAGCTGATCAACTGCATGCACTTGATCTTAGCCAAAAGGCCAAGAAGCAATCTAACCAGCTGTCTGACCTTGGATGTGCAGGTCAACCTCTCAGGACTAAATGGACTTGGTCAGTGGTTTTCTAAGTCTGTCCCTTACACGCCTAAGGATACACAAAGATGCCTCAGGGAGAGGCCAAGTGTAAAGTTCTCCCTATCCCACTTCAACAGAACCAGCTCCAAGTTTACCCATCTTAGAGGTATTCCCTAGCAAGATTTATGTTTTAGAAATAAAAAGTGTTTTTGTTAAGAACAGCTCAAAAACCCTTGAACAAAATATCTCTGAAGCCCTTCCCAGCTCTAAGATGCTATCATGCTGATTCTGGGACTTGGTTAAAAGAAGAAAAAAGTCACCCCAGAGAAAGATGTGCTATGTGTTGGGATCAGTGAGCAGACCTGTTCTTCAAGAGAGTTCATAGGGTGATGGGAGAGAATGTAAGTGGCATAAAACCTGACTCCACATGGATTACACAGTAATTTTTAATGTGGAATTTGTTGGCTCATTTAACTGAAAAATCTAGAGAAGAGCTAATACCCTCCTTCAGGCAAGCCTCAATCCAGTAGTTTGAGCAGTGCTCCCTGTCTCATCATTTTGCCTTTGGTGATAGTAGCTTCATCTCCAAGTCCACGTAGAATTCCATCATCTCTCAGCAGCTCGGGTGCTCCCTTGTGATAGCAAAGTGGCTGTTCCAGATCTTACATCCTCGCATACTTTCCCTCCAGAGGAAGACCAAGAATTTAAGTCTTCTCTTTCTCAGAAGCACCAGAAAATATTTCTTCAATCATCCATCCTAAGCCAATCACCCACTGGGACCAATGGTACAGGATATGCTGTTTGGCTTACAATGATCACGGTCCACCCCTGAAGTTGGTGATAGAGTCAATCCCATGCAAATCAAAGGCTCGAAGGGGAGAAGGTTACATGTAAGAAAATCAGAATATGGATGCACCAATGAAGGCTGACGCACACAGAACAGCAGAAATAGCCATTGTCTGGGGTACCTACCTCATAATTGTAGATGCTTCGTGCTTGGCTAGTCCTTTCATACATTAGAGCCTTTGATCTTCACAATATTGCTATAAAATCAATAGCACATGTATTATTTATCCTATGTCTAGAGAAGAAAAACAAGAGCCCATAAAGTGTGAGCTGTGCCAGGAGCCCAGAGCTTCTGACTCCAAGCCCAACACTCTTTCCAAAAGCCATATAGGTACTTAATGGCATTGCTGTTCATCTATAGTGGAGCTTGAGGAGGAAACATGAGAAGATGGACTAGACTCAAAAGTTAATGAGCTTCTAGATGTATATACTCAAAAGAATTGAAAGCAGGGACTCAAACAGGTATTTGTACACCCATGTTCATAGCAGCATTATTCACAACTACCAAAATGTGGAAACAATCCAAATGCCCACCCGTGGATGAATGGATAAACAATATGATATATGCATACAATGGAATATTATTCAGCTTTTAAAGGAAGGAAATTCTGGCATATGCTACAAACATGGATGAACTCAGAAAACATCATGCTAAATCAAATAAGCCAGACACAAAAGGGCAAATACTATGTGATTCCACTAATTTGAGGTACCTAGAGTAGTCATATTCATCAAGACAGAAGGTAGAATGGTGGTTTCCAGAGGCTAGGGGAGGCGGGGAGAGAGATATTGTTTCAAGGGCACAAACTTGCAGTCTGGGGAGATGAAAACGTGCTGTGGTGCATGGTGCTGATGGTTGCACAACCATGTGAGTGTACTTAGTACCACCAAACTCTACACTTAAAAATGGTCAAAATAGCAAATTTTATGTTATATACATTTCACCGTACATACACAGAAAGTTAATGAGGAATTGCTGCAGGTTTTCTGAAGGTGAACAAGAGCCTAGACTGAACGAGAGGCCTATTCCCTAACCACTCAGCATGAAATAAACCTCTACAGGAAGGGCCGAGCACAGGTGGGGGCTTAGCAGACTCTGCCAGCGAGACTTCTAACAGACAGTTAGAAGTAACCTTCATATATTCAGAAATAGGATGTAGGATATTTTTCCTCTCTAGATCTGGCAACTTCAGAGCTAGTAACAAGTTGCAATGGCAGAGAGAAGAAGAAGAAATAAAGTAGAAAAAATTGATTTACCCAGTGTGTGTTACACACCAAACCAAGACAAGAAACACACCCAGACATGGAAACCAATTATGACAAAATTAACTGACCAAGGTGTGTGTAAAATAACCAGGTGCACAACCACAGTGGGAATTTACCATCTGGCTCCAACTTCACACTGTGTCTTCCCCAGTGTCTTGGGCCTCCAGGGAAGAAGAACCCTGCTCAAGATCCTGGGGAAAGTAAACAAGCCTTAGAGATTATCTAATGTAAACCCCCTCCTTAGAGGTACAGATGAGAGAAGTGACTGGTCCAAGGTCATATTTCTTAGTTCAGGCTCACAACAGCACTTGCCTGGACCACTGCCCTGGTCCCTAGTTGAGCCCATCGCCTTTAGTTTCTCCAACTTCAATCTTTCCACCAAATAGCTGCCAGAGTGATCTTTCTACAATACAGATTGATCATGTCACTTCCCTTTTTTAACTGCCTAACTCCCATAAAGTTCAAACTCCTGGGCATGGCATCCAGAGATGACCATGAGGCCCTGCTTACTTCTCCAACCTTGCTCAAGCCACACTAAGCCCCACAGGACAGGCCCCTGTGCCTATCCTCACACTGTTCCCTGCACTTGGAATGTCCTTCCTCTCTAGGACAACTACTCTCCTTCTCAGATTCAGTTAAAGCATCACCTCCTCTATAAACTGTCCTGACCTACTTGCCCTCTTCCCAGATAGAATTAAGCAACTCTTCTTTACTCACGCCTCCGCTGCCTTCACTTCTGCCACTCAAAAGCCCAACCACTATTTTTGTTGAGCTACGTATCATTTAGTTTTTATTCAGCAAATATATTTGCCTAAGGTTTCATGTTACTTTATTTTCCTAAGGAGTCATGTACTCCTCAGCTCTCATGTGTTGGTGTTTTGCAGAATCGCAGTTTTGAGACAACACAAGGATGTAGCAGTCATGAAGGTACAACAAATCATAGCTGGCGAACTATGGGCTAAATCCTGCCCACTGCCTGGTTTTATAAATAAAGTTTTATTGTAACAAAGCCCTGCCTGTTTGTTTATGTTTCGGTTTATGTTTGTGCAGCAATAGCAGAGTTTAGCAGTTTTAAGAAAGACTATGTGGACCACAAAGCTGAAAATATTTACTATCTGTCCCTTTCCAAAAAAAACATGTGTTTGCTAACCTGGAAGTTTATAAGCACAAGGACCATGTCTGTTTTGTACCTGGAATGTAAGTGGTATCCATAAATACTTTCAAATGAATGAATGGCACACATGGTCCTCCAGCAGAAAGGGGGTTAAAAAACATGGTATTAATGATGGTGGGAGCAAAGGCAAAGCACTAGGTATAGGTTTTCAGGAAGGAGCTAGAAGGTTTGGAGGTACGTGCTATGGGAAGAGGACCTCAGATTAGTACAGTGTTATCTTCTGCTCCTCATGGAAGAGTGGTTACCCGGCATCAAAGAAGGTGACAGAGTGTATGTCCAGTGAAGAAGGGGACAACTCCTCCTACCACAAGCCAGGCTGGGGTTAGCAATGGATCTTGGTGGGCCGGCTTTAAGAGCAAAGGGGTAAAAGCCAACTTGTAGGGTCCCCTGGTTCCCCCTGCTTCTTCTCTTGTCCTCACCAAGAAGCACGGAGTTCCTTGACTGCTCTGTGACCCAGCCAGCTGCATGTTTTTCCCAGAAGGCTTGAACCCAGGCCAGGACCTTGAATATTCCCAGGCACTAATAAAGCTCGTTAGGTTGTTGCCTGAAGATTAGCCCCTATCCTGAACCAAATTCCTTAAACACCCACGTAAATGCCACACCTCAGCCCCCTCATGGTGGACATACCTAGAAAGAATACAGTCATCCCTCAGTATCCCTGGGGACTGATTTGATGACTTCTGCAAGTAGGAAAATCTAGGGTGCTCAAGTCCCTTATGTAAAAGAGCATAGCATTTGCATATAACCTAGGCATATCTTCCTATGTGCCTTAGATCACCTCTTGATTATTTATAATACCAAATACAATGTAAATGCTATGTACATAGTTGTCATACTGCATTGGGTTTTTATTTGTATTATTTTTTATTGTTGTGTTGTTATGCTTTTTCCTGAATATTTTCCATCTGTGGTTGGTTAAATCTGTGGATTTGGAACCCATGGATATGGGGGGCTGACTGTATCTCTTCTCTCTAGCTGTCCCTCACAAGAACTGCTGTGGGACTCCATCTGTAAGGTCCCTAATGAATGCTGCGGACTGAGCTTACTGTGTCTTTCTTTGGAATCCCAACTGGTCCCATCTTGGGACAGTTTAGACAGTCCCTTGCAGGAACTCTTCCACCACTGTTTTTAGGATGAATCCAGCCATGGGCTTGGCCATGTAAAACAAAAGTGCTCTGGCTAGGGTCATGCTGCTGCAGTTCCTGCCTGGGACCCGGGTCAGGAGTCACCCCAGGAATAGAGGAGAAGTGACAACCCTGAGACCAACTATATCACCAGGGAGGCAGGAAAGGGGTAAAGGGAAGAAATAAGGAAAGTTGATTGGAAGCCTTTGGGAACAAGTCTAAAGGGACTTTATAATATGGTATACATGTGTGTATGTGTATATATACACACATGTATATATAATTATATATATTTTATATATATATAATTATATATACATGTGTGTATATGGTATACAGATATATAGTATTATAATATAATTATGGTATACAGATATTATATATTATAATATATGGTATATAGATATATATAGTATATACCCATATATCATTTATTATATGTATATATTATATATACTATAAAGAAAAGTTGGAAAGACAGAGGAGGTGTCTATTTGGTGGGGACACTTACAGAAATAAATTCAGTTTTCAAAGCACTGAATTTCAAGTGCCCAATCACCCACCACAAGTGGGTACATGCTCTGGTTCATGAGTCATGAACAGTCCAGAACAGAGGTCAGCAAACTCCAGGCCCTGGGCCAAATCCTACCCAATGTCTGCTTGTATAAATAAAGTTTAAATAGCACACAACCTCACCCATTTATTTAGATATAATCTATGGCTGTTTTTGTGCTACAACGTCGGGATTGGAACAGAGACCACACAGCCACAAAGCCTAAAATATTTATTTACTCTCTGGCCCTTTACAGAAAATATTTGTTGACTCATGAACTAGAGCCCAGCAAAGAGCCTGTCCCCATCAGTGTCTGTTAAATGATTGAAAGCACCCACAAGTGTGTGGCTTCTGGGCTTGAGAGAATGACCAGGTTTAAGGCAAAGCAGTGGATTAAGCAAACATCAGGTCGGAGAATTCAAGTTCCTAAAATGGAGGACCAAAACGAACAGTAGTGGAAGGCAGAAACCCCCAAAGCCTACTTTCGTCCTAGGGCGTGGGGAGGCCTCCAGGTCAGCTGCAGCTGGGAGATGCCTCACAACTTAAAATAGCCTCTGCCAGGCGTGGGGGCTCATGCCAGTAATCATAGCACTCTGGGAGGCCACGGCGGGAGGATCGCTCGAGGCCAGGAGTTCAAGACCAGCCTGAGCAATAGCAAGACCATGTCTCTACTAAAAGTAGAAAGAAATTAGCTGGACAACTAAAAATATATAGAAAAAATTAGCTGGGCATGGTGGCGCGTGCCTGTAGTTCCAGCTACTCGGGAGGCTGAGGCAGAAGGATCACTTGAGCCCAGGAGTTTGAGGTTGCTGTGAGCTAGGCTGATGCCACGGCACTCTAGCATAGGCAACAGAGCAAGACTCTCTTTCAAAAAAAATAATAATTATAATAAAATAAAAAAATAAAATAAAATGGCCTCAGTTCCAGCCAACCAAGACCTGCAGCCCGTCTCAAATTGGGGAACCCAAAGAGAAGCCCACGTCACCAGGAGGAAGGGCTGGGTCAGCTGGGAGGGATTTGGGCAGGGCTTCAGTGGTGCAGCCAGGGCCCCAGGCCCCAGACCCCAGACCCACTCCTGGAAACACAGGCCTGTGGAGGAGAGTGAGGAAAGTAGGCAGAAAGCCCGAGGCTGGGGCACAAGGAAAGGACAGCAGAAAAGAGAGCTAAGGAGACAGTAAGGAGATAAAGACATTGCTTGCAAAAAAAAGAGACAGATCTGGTTTTCTTGTGAAACAAAGTGAACCATGATGAAAAGGGCTCGATAAGGTGGCAAAGAACAAAGAGAATGCATTCTTTTCCCTTACTCATTAATTCAACACCTACTATGTGCTGGTTCCATGCTGAGCATCAGGATGGATGCAGATAACTCCCACGGGGCCCATCTTCTGGTGTGGGGCAGGTGAGAGCACAAACTATGGATGCCATGGCTCCTGGTGCTAGGAGAGCCAGCATGCAGGATGGGGAGAACACCTGTTCTGGGACAGGGGGGACTCTGAGTGACCTGGTGTGGTTGGCCTGATGCATTAAGAGGGAAAAGACAAAGCGTGTTCCAGGCATGGGGACAGCATCCACAAAGACGGGGACAGGGAGGAGGGCTGGTGAAAAGAGACAGAGAGAAAGAGAGACAGAGAGCCAGCCAGGGGCATCTGGAAACTGGGAGCAGGCCAGTTTAATTGATAATTAAGGAGTGACAGAGTGACTAAGGTATCTTTGGGGCCATATCCTGAAGGTTTTTGAACGCCATGCCAAAAGGAGTTTGGGCTTTATTTGGAAAAATAGCCATTGCACGATGTTTAAGCAGGGAAGTGATCCGGTAGTCACAGAACTTCAGGAAGAGTATTGACAAGAGGGGAATGAGGCTGGCGGAGGGAAGCGGGAATGGGACAGTGCTCCTTCCTCTGGGACCCCCTTTAATGTCACCTCTTCAGGGAGGCTTTCTATTTCAATCCAAGTAGAACCCCCCTCACCGCCACCCCCTCCAGCCAGCGCCGCAGCTCCGCACGGCACTTACTCCTACGCGCGCCACATCTGCGCATGTGCGTGTCCACGTTCTGTTTGTCCTGCTCACTAGGATAGGAGTCACTGGAGCAGGGACTTTACCGGTTTTGTTCACGGCTGTGACCCCAGCACCTTTCAGAAGAGCATCGGACACACAGCAGGCTCTCAGATCTTGTCGAAAGGATGGAGGAAAAAAAATCATAAAAGTCCTATCTTTCTAAGAAAGGGAAACTTGGCTGTGGGCCTGTTTCTACCTGAGGTGGGAGGCAGTTGGGACTTGGGTCGGCCCAGAGGACGGTTCTGAGCTGCTCTGAAGGTCAGTGACGCGAGCCCCACGCTCGGGAGGTCTGTGTCCCAGGGCTGTGGAGCCATCCCCGCAGGCCGCTGCCGCTGCAGCACTCAGAGAACCCGGGACAAGATCCCACCCCCGAGCTGACCCAGCGCCCGCAGGTTTCTGGCCTGCGCACCGTGCCGGCGGCTTACAACACCCACGCTTCCAGGGAGGTGCAGCTGGCTCCCCGGGACCCTGGGTCTGAAACCAAAGACAAAAATTATTTATTAAGTACCCCTGTGTGCCAGGCACAGAGCAAGGCATTCTACATACGCTAATGCTACAAAGTAGGTATTGTTATCCCCAGTTCACAAAGGAAAAACTGAAATTCGAACTGATCAGGGGACGTGCCAGGATCACAGAGCAAGAAGTGTCAGAGCCAAGACGCGGGAAGCCGGATTTGCCTCCACCGCCTGCGCTCCGCTCTCCTGAGCCGAGCCGGAAATGTCCAGTCCCCAGCAAGACCCGGCCCCAGAGCCCGAGCCGCAGCGCACATGCTTTGCACCCTCGTGGTTCGCCACCCGCAGCCCCTCACCCGGGGGAGTCTCTTGACTCCTGCGGAGGACGCCGGCCCTCCAGGGTGGACAGGGCCAACTTGGCAAAGGGAATAGGGAAAGGAGAGGCCCCGCTGGGCCCTGAAACACAGGCGACGTGCAGGAGATGCAGAAGGATACTTGGAATCAAGAACCCCTGGACACTGACCAGGGAATCATTCTGATTGATCAACCTCATGTGCGCAGCTTAGCCCTCTGACAGTAACACTAAAGCCTTTTCTTTTTAAATAGATTTTGTCATTTATTTCTTTATCTATGTGTTTATTTATTCGAGTGGAGGGACTATGGCAAGGCTGAGTGTGCGGGCCTGAGCTCTCTGCGGCACGGAAAGGGTTGCTGGGGCTCGGGGAGGCCATCGCCCTCGCTGGCCCACTGCCGGCCTGGCGCACTGTCTGCACCACTCCTCCACCCAGGCCGCCCTCCCCCAGGAGCAGCTTCCCAGGGTGCAGGGTGAGGGGTGTAGACGGTTCACCCTCACCAGGGACTCAGCCACTTCCCGTCGGTCCAACCCACGTTCCTTCACCTGCCCTGTGGCCGATAGTGCCAGTGATTGTGTTTGTGGCTTGCGAATGGTCTCTGAGCTCTTTAATACCTTCAGCTTCTGGCATACTCTTCCAAAGGTGCCAGTGACTTAGCAGCTCAGAAGAAAAGGCCGATTGAGAGAAAAAGAACAAAGCGCCAAGGCTCGGAGAGAGTGGGTGGAGATGTCCCCTGGCTTTGGGGATTCTCGGGCTGTGGGCGTCTGGCTGAACCCCAGGAGACGTGAAGGAATCCAAGTCTCACCTAAGGGTGATGTTAGCGTAGATATTTGATTTTCCCAGAGTTTGAGATGGGAGGACTCCCGCACGCGTCAGCCCTCTGCCTCTCCTGTGGTCAGGACTCATGGCCCGGAGCAGGGGCTCCCTCTATTAGCTGTGCCCTGCCCCCTCTGCCCTCCTTGACACATGGCTGACTCCTTCTCGTCCTTTGAGAATGTCGCTTCTCAAAGCAATATTCCTGGGTTGCTCCATCTAAGCTGGCGGTGTTTTGTTTATTTGCTTCAGAGCTCTTAACACAACTTGTTAAATGGGTTTCTTTTTTGGGAATAATCTGTCTTAACCTTCAAAGGAAGGACCAGGAGTGACTGAATCAGCATTATTCCATTATTCCACTGGAACTTAGCACAGTGCCTGGCGTGGCATGAGTAGGCATTCGATAATATTTCTTAACTAAATCAACGAGTGAATGAAATGGGAGCTCTATCTTACAGTAATAGTCCTCAAATTTTAGAATAAAGAATTACTTGGGGAGCTTATTGAAATTCAGATTCCTGGGCCTCACTTCTTCAGATCGTGATTCAATAGATCTGGCGAGAAGCCCAGGAATGTGCGTTTTTAACAGGTACCCCTGGAGATTCTGATAAAAGCATCTCTGGGCAGACCACAGTTTGGGAACCACTGCCTTACATGCATGGTTTGTCTCCATTGGAGAGACTTTGCCACGAAAGAAGTTTTCACCACCTGCCATTTCTTTTTCCTCTAGTCCTTTAAGCATATAGAGTCTAGAAGGTTGTGTCTTGGAGCTGAGGTGAGTTGCAGAGAGGAGAAGGTATGTATTTATCACTATTAGAAATTGGAAGCAAATATAAGAAGCTCACAATAGACTACTGTTACCCAAGCACATAGGTGCCGTTGATTGCATTCATTCATTGCCTCAGTAGACCCTGTATTTGACCTTGCAATTGGAGATGCACCAATTAATAGGATGAGGTACCTGACCTCAGGGAGCCCTCAGGTTGGTGGTGGAGACAGGCAGGCCCGTGATCGTGGAGTTCAGTGATGTCCAGCAAGAGTGCCAGTGAGGGCAGCACAGGGAGGGAAAGTTACCTGGGAGGTCGAGGAGCTCGACAGAAGGGATAACATCACAGCCAGGTTTGCTTTAACTCAAACTTACTCAGCGAGAAAGAGGAAATATTACAGGGCAAAGATCAGCACAAACCAGAAATGGCCACAATGTGAAAAGCGTTTGGGTGGAAGCAGCGAGAGACCTCTCGGGAGAAATGCACAGTGTTTTCCACGGTAACAAAGTTAGCCTTGACCTGTTCGGAGCTTACAGGTACCAGCTCACAAGCAGGATCCAGACCACGGCGGTATTTTCTGTTGCCCTGTCTGGGGTTTAAATTTGTTCGAATGGGAATGTTTTCAGGCAAAGAGCTCCCTTGTTTGTCATAGTTCCCTCCACTCCTTACACTCAGCCTTCTTCGTACATCAAATTACCTGCCCAGCCCCTGAAAGCGATTAGGGCTGCCACCCTTTCTAGGAGAAGAACCTCAACAGAATGCTGAAATCAGAAGAGTGACTTGATCCCCTCTGGATTTTGATGAAGATCAGTCTGGTGATATGTGGTGGGCAAGAGGGGAACACATTCACAGGCAGAAAGAGCAGTCAGGAAATCCCTCAGTGGTCCTTGTTCAACTGTCTTCCTACTTTTCTGATCCTATGCCCTCAATATATGTACGTTTCCTATGCCCTCAATGTATGTACATTTATTTACTTAGAAACTGCATACACTTCTTATGTCCTAATGTAGTGTGTGCAGGCGAGATAAGATATACACAGAAAGAAGCATTTAAATGGACGAGATAAAGATGAAATAACACTTTTTAAGCTTTTATTTTGTTAGCCATTCAAAAACACCCTTTTTGCTAAAAAATTATTGTGAAAAGTAATATTTGTAGCGAGTGCAATGTGGTTAATATGTTTTGTCATGTTTGTATTATCTTCATATTAACATTTTTGCAGTACAAGATTCAGAAGGTATGGTTTTAAGTTCAAATTGCTTTGATACTCAGTTCTAATAGTTTTCAGAATTGGAAAAAAGATACCTCACTAAAGGTGCAGAGGTCCAAATGGAAAAGTACTACTTTGGCTGTGCTTACTAAAATCATAATACTGCAGTCTT
>VSMD01027362.1:0-33869 GCA_008750895.1 Mirza zaza | reverse complement strand
GGTTTATAATACATTATTTGATGAACGTAAAAATGACTTATTGTTTTAAAACTTTTTCATTGTGGCAAACCCCAATTGAATTCCTGACAACCCCTCATCCCCATGATTTGCTTAACCTCTGCAATTTAGTATTTCTTATTAATAAAAATATATCTTGACCTCATTATTTATTATACTTTGAATCTTAAAACATATGTGTTTTTAACTGTTGCCTCCTTGCTTGCCAGCTACCCCTAATTCTGTTCTTAAGTCAAATTCTAGAAACTGCTTTAGTGTGGTTCATTCACATGATTGGTGTCTCATTTTATTTTCATTTTTGCCAGCATTCTTCAGTTGGTAATTGAGACTACAGATGTGCTACTTTTATAAAATGGAATGTGTAAGTAATTTTAGCTTATTTAATATCCTATAATAGATACTCCTGTTGAGTACTAATTTTTATCCAAAATACATTATTATTATTCTCCATCTAATGTACTGCATATTCTTCCCTGCCTGCTTGAAATAATTTTCTTTTAACTCCCTTCGTTTATCTAACTTCCTTCCCTTTTCTTTTCTTCTCCTCTCTCACCCTTCCCTCACTTATTTTATTCTTCCCTATCACTGTTTGTTTTTCATAACTTGGATAGAAGCTTTGAAAGTCTACTAATTCAGACTCCCTCTCCTCCCTCTTCCTCCCTTGAGTGCAGAGGTACCATTTGGAGCTATGGAAATATCTAGTGAACAAGACAGGGGTTGAGGCCAATCACTAAGAGTACAGTGGTGGAAGGAATCTGAGTTCCTGATGGCATTGTTAGATTTAACATTGGTTCTTATTGTGGAAGAATAACAAAATACACATACATAAACAGCAACAACCAAAACAAAAAACAAAAAAAACAAAAGCAAAAAAGGACTTATGTTAGTCAATCTTAGTTTTTCCATTAATTTCTGCCAAATTTATTTTTAACTAATAAAATAATCAATAAATATTCCTGAGTGGATTAATAAATGAATGAATATAGGCTTGCTCATTGCTAGATTTTTCTCCCAATAATCCTTCTCCTGTAATCTCTTATACATTTGTCTTGGTAACATTCTATACAGATTTATTATCAAGTCTTCTATGCATATATGTAACCTCATCAGAATTAATTATAGATCTTTCAGAGGCAGAAGATGTGACTGACTCTTTTCTATCTCCACTAGCTTCATGCATAGTATCTAGTAGGAATGTGATGATAATCATGGTCATGATGCTGTTAAAGATAAGGGTAATAAAACACCTGCAGTGAAAAGAATTTAATTCTACTTTCAACTGCTCACTTACTTCAAGTCATATCCGGCTATATTTTATTTTCAAAGAAAGCCACCATGATAAACATTGGAGTTCATTGGAACTATCACAACAGCAGTTGACCTTCAATTTGCCACTGCTTCTGTCTCATGTTGAAGAGATCTTTGAACAAGGTCTCTGATGAATACCAGCATTGACATGAACCTTAAGCTCACAAATGTTCCCATACAAGCTTACAGACAATCCAGTGACTCTCAGAGAGAACAACAGTTAGCCTAAGCTAAATTTATTACCAGCACAGCCTGTTCTTGTACAAGTAAAGGATTTTTACTCTCAGTTTTGCTAGCAAAAATAAGGTGCTTTTTTTCTTTCACTCTATTTAAGGTCACTCTGCCATGGGTAGAATACAAATGAATAACGATGGATCCAGAAATACGGGAAATGAAAGGACTTCCTCACTGAAATGTGCCAGAGTAGCCAGAATCTTTTTATAGTCAGTGGCTGTTTGAAAATGTAGTCTACTTTCCTCATCACTCTCTCAGTCTATCAGGCATTATGACACAGCTCCTTCCCCTGATATAGTTCTTAGCCAGGTTAGGTTAAAGAGTTGACACAACTTGCAGTGGAGTCCCCAAGCCTGAAGCTTTTCAGGAAACCTACTTTATAAATGCCAATTCATTAAAAATAAAACCTACTAAAGTCAGTATTTAAAGGCATTTAGATGGAAAGATTGTGGGATATTGATTCCTCTTTCACCTTTTCTGTGAGTTGTTTTTGTAAGGTATACATTAGACCTTATTTACTCTGGACCAGACATAGTCATCATAGCTTCTGCTCTTGTCCAGCTAATTTTATGCTAAGTGATAAACCCTAGAAATAAAGTTATTTAAGGACAAGAAGTTGTTGGGTTGATAAGACCTGCGATGGGTTTTTGGAAGTGTGTCAATTTAGAACGAGGTGACCCTGACCAACTCGAACTGGTATCTTCAGCATGAAACAGATTTCTCTTTGCAATTGCTGCTTTACCGCCTTCATGTAGTTCAAAAACAAGGGATAGTTCCACTCTAGCTGCCATAAGAACTTAGCTACCCTCTTTTCTATCTCATCCTATCTATATTTTCTCATGACTCCTATAAGTTATGCCTTTTTTTTAGTTCCTGAATATAAGCAATTTCTGAGCCATTGTAGCTTGACATTGTATTTTGAACTGAAAACTTGACGTTGTATTTTTGAGACTGAAAGACATACAAATGAACCTAAGATATTATACAGCAAAGATTATATGCATTGATGGTAATAATCTCTTACTTTGTTCTGCCTTTTAATAAGGCAAAACAAAAAATCATATTTTATAATCATCAAAACAATTCTAGATAATAGGTTAAGAAGAAATACTATTCTGAGACTTTGGATGGGGAAACTGAGGTTCACAGAAGAACTTTTTCAAAGCCTTACAGATAATAAATGGTGGAGTGAGAACATCATGCTGGGTCTTCTGATACTGAAACTATTTCCTGTCCCATGCAGAGCTGCCACTCAACCTCCATGAAGTACTGGGGTGATTGCTCCCAAACATCTAGCAAATACCAACTGCATTTTAAGTATGCATCCAGGGTTTATAAAAGCCAAGAATAGTTCTTTTTTTATTCCTTCACAAACAGCAGCTGTTGAAAGTCTACAACACTTCCAAAAACTCAGCAAGACACTTATATTAAAGTACTTTGAATATGTAAAATTGTGCTCCATAGAATTCAAATGCATCCCTATGATTCTTATGCCAGATCTTAGAGGTTTGCTACTGCTCCTTTTTCTGTTTCTCTGGAATTTTCCCCAAACAGGAAAAAAAGGGCCACATCTAAAAAGAAGTGTCAATGTGGTCACTTCTAGAGTGATAAATCAACTAAATGAAAAAAGAATCCTCAATATAATACATATTAGTAATGGTCAATTTTTCTATCATATGTGTGGCTGTATTTGTATGCATATGTGTGTGTAATATATGTGTGTGTACAGCTTTATATCACTATTGTTATAGGTGATATTAATGAAAATAAAGGAATTTATTACATTAATTTAAACATTTTAATAAATTAATGAGTGTTAATGGTCAGTTTTTACAACGAAGAAAAGAGTGTATTAACTCAATGTAATTTTTATGCACATAAAAATGGTTTAGTTGATGAATTATTCTCTAAAATTAATTATGATTAAGTACAGATAGTTTTCTCTAAAAAAAAAGGCAGTTTCTCCAGTGTGTTGAAAGAGTACATCAATGGTGGAACAGTAACACTGAGGGCAGAGGCCAATTTTCGTTTGTTCTTTGTATCTGGGTTGCTTCCTCAGTACCTGTACACAACAGCCATGCACTGTCTTTATGTTCCATTCTTGTGTAGAATCAAGTAATTTTGAATTAGGAAGAATCATTAGAGTCTTCTCATACAAATTCTAACCCCAAATTTTCTCATAACTTTTTCCTTTATAGATATCTGTTTGCTGAAGTATTTCAGTGAGTGAAGTTCTCTGTTTATGATGCAGAAGACAACCTCTTCAGTTGTTGAACACTTTCTCATTTGAGTCAAAACCAGAATCTTTGTAACTTCCTTGGAATGGCTTAATTTGAGTCATTTGGAAGAGAGGAGATAAAATCTGTTTCATTCTTATTTCTTACTGTTTCTAATATTAATAACCTTTAGTTTTGTCTTCAGGCAAAACATAGCTAGTTTCTTTGATAGCTCTTAGAGTAATACAACTTCTTGACCCTTTGCAATATTTAGTGGGTTCCTCTGACTCCCATCCCCCATTTTGCCAGTATTTCCCTAAAAATGCATAACCATTAGTGAGGCATGAGTGTCAGAGGTGATCTGACCTATGCAAAATGCAGCAGAACTATGCTCATTATGTCAACAAAATCTATACATTAATGAAGTCTAAGTCTATTTGCAGCACATTATGGCTTCCTATTTACTGGCAGTAAGCTAGAAATCCCAGATCTTTTCACACAGAAGTTTTTAAGCCAGGTTTTCCCTACCTAAAACTAAATTTTTTTTGGAACTAAATCCAAAACTATAAAATCTATCCCATTTCTTATGCTATGGATGAAGAAATATTATTTTAGTCAGAAGGATAATTTTGAATCTGGAGTCAGATTTGGCATTATTTATTTTTCTTAGTTTTGTATAATCATAATTTTGATAAAGTTATCTTTGATATCATAATTCAAATCTTTGATGAATTTCTGTCTTTTGCAGCATCAAAAGCAGAATTTTGTAAATACCACATAGAGAAATATTTTAAGCTGATCAAAAACTGTTAAATGGCATTTAAATGAGGAGGACTGCTGGGATAATTTTTCTACCAATTGTGAATCTATGTATCTGTGTTACCATATAACCCATATTTTTCCATCTGACAATAGGATGTTAGGCAAGACTTTGAGAGAAGTTGAACAAAAACAAAACAACCTAGACCTAACAAATTCACTTGTTCCAACAAACTACCTTGTAAGAGGTTTCCAATGACAGTTTGAGCATAACAAATCCAAACTGACACATCAATTATCTGTTTAATAATATACCATAGAATTTGAATACAATAAAACAGAAAAATAGTTCCTCTAATTTCTAGTATCCACTTTTTTCTTTGTCAGTATTTTGTTTTTGCAGAGGGTAGAGCATTGTAGGGTGAAAGTAAGCAACATGGTTTTGTTTATTATTTATTATATTCTATTTTTTATTTGTTAATCATTTTTGGAGTAAATTGTCTTTTTCTTCAAGAGTTTTAAAAATTTTGGTGAATGATTTCACGGTATATAGTATGGTATTTTAAGTTGATTTTTATTTTTAATTTTGAGATTTTTAAATTGATTAAATGCTAAAAGACTTTCCATCTCCTGGCCTCAAATTTTTCCTGCAGTGGAAAATGTGAATAAATCTTTCCCCTGTGGGAGAGATCTATATGAGTCTTCTTTTTTCTTAACATGCTTTGAAGTTACTTTTTTCTTCAAGTATTAGCAAGTGTCTTTTGGGTTATCCTTTCTTCCCTCTAGTAAAGGCTTATTTGGTATTAGCCATCAAGCCAAGCAATCAACCAGCTAACCAAGCAATGAAAACAACATGTCTGAATTTTTGTGAGTTTACCAATGGACCATTTTGTAAGTTCCTTTATGAGACATTTCTATGATATTTTCTGTCCTGCTATTGTGATGAAGTAAAGGTTTACAAAAAGATGAACAGGACCAGGAAGGTAATAAACATAAGAGGAGAGTCAGAAATGTGTCCATAGGTCTTTATATCTCTGCTTTCTAAACATTAAGTACAAGATTATGTTGTGGGGTCTTCAAAGAAAGCCTTGGAGTTCAAACTCTAAACAAATTGCCCCAATATAGATATAGAAATCTCTATTCTTTCAATAAAGAAGATGGCCTCCAAAAAGAAGGTAAATGACTTGCCCGGTTGTGTTACTATGTGTAATACACAGCAGGAAAAAGAAGCTAGGAAAGAGTCAAGGGCTAGAAAGAGTGGAAAAGGACATGGTGAAAAGGAGGAAGAAAGAGTGAATGGGTCTAATTAAGAAACAGAATTTGATAAATGTTTGAGGAGATGGAGATCCCAATTACCAAGATTTGATGATTACACATGTATACTTACATCCAAATATGACATGTATCCCATAAGTATGTAATTATATGTATACAGTGAAAAAATTTTTAAATGAAGCAGAATTAAGTGTCATCTATCAAATCTGTGCTACACTTCATATACTTTTGTTCTGGATTCCTTTGGGAGTAGAAATTCTTGGCTTTATGTGAAACTTGGCAACTTGCACTGGCATGGCAAATGAATTTATCTGTGTTATTATCTTCATTTGAACTCACTCATTCTTCCTCTTTCAATGTGCTCCCCATTTTGCCAAGAAAATTCACTTTCAATTACACATATATCATAACACTTAAACATTAGTTTCACTTGCCTCTGGTTAATAACTCACCTTATATCAAACATCCATCAACATAAAATCAGCATAACAACTTTTATGAATCCCTTTATCATCAGCACATTCTAAATGCTTATACAATTCACTCTCCAGATTCATATAGGAACTTGCTTAATAGCCCTTAAAGTTACTATAAACCTTGGTTGCTTTCAATCATAGGAATACTTTTCATGTTTTCAGAGTGAGCACATTTTTGGAAATTGTTAAAGTTTAAAGCTACTGGGATAGAGATATAGTTATCCCTATAATCTAAAAAAATATTTTTTTTATATCATGGAATCTCTAGAATATTTAGCCAACTTTTATCTACCAAGGATTCTTATCTGTCTTGAATATAGCTTGAACCTGGAGCCAAATACATCTGGTAAGAGTTGTCGATGAGGAATATTTCTGAATGCCCCATTTTCTGGTTTTGCTTGACAGTGGAACAGGTGGTTCTGTTTTGACTTAAGGTTAATTCACAGCCACCTGTGGAACCTCACCTTGGTTCTCCCATGGTGGAGAGATCATGTTCAGGTGAATGACATTACTGAGTGATGAATTAGTTTTCAGGCAGCCAATAAGCTCCAAATGAACGCCATGTGTGGATGAAGGAATGTTTCTGGAAGGATTAAAGGAGCACAGAAAGGGAAGGTGATAGTTGGATGAAGACATATTTTCCCTACTTCATCTGTTCCTGTGCCCATCTTTGAATGATGCTAGCTGTTTTTCCTGCAATTCAGCAATGATGCATGTGGAAATGGTATAAGCTATTTAAAAATAATTATATTCATTGAAAATGGGAATAAATATGACAACAATAGATACAAAATGAATTTTAGATGTCATATTTTTTTCTGGCTGCCACTAGCATTTTCACTTTATCTAGACTATTCAAAGAGTAAGACATAATTCAACAAAGTCTGATCCCTACAATCAAGTTATAATATTTCATATTCAGCTCAGTCCATATCTTCAAGATGACATGTAGAAATTGTATATGAAGGAATAGAACAACATATAAGAAGATCACATTTTTTTTTTATTATTGAACACAAACTTGCAAAAAACCACTGTACACATTTGTCCATTGTATACATACTTGGATTAATTTCCATAGAAAAGAGAAGTTTATGCTGAGGCCCTCATCTTTGAGGAATTCTTGGTTTAGCAAAACAGTATATGAACAAGATATTATCTTAAGCAATAAAATATATTTAGTATATTGGCACAAATGGCTATGATGACCTTGGGCTAGGTACAAAGCAAGTCTGATTTTGAATTATCTTTCTCCAAGTTTTTTCCCCCACACCTAATTTTGATGATTATATACTTTCATATTCTAATTGTATATCATCATGTTCAAAGTTCTATGCTAGTTTCTGAAGATACAAAGGAGATAGTTAAGCTGCTTTCCATTTAGTTAAGTAGACAGGATATATGTTTTTCCTTCTTGTGTCATTTTTATTTTTCAGTTATATTTTTTGCTTTTTTTTTTAATGTAGAGAAACTGATATTTCTTGCCCTGGGAAGGGTTATGTGAGTAGACAGATTTTGCACTGTAGGATGAGTGGGACTCCACTGCTTAAAGATTATATTTTGATAGAAAATTTTGTGATTCCATCAAGATTGCCACTTTCTGAGACTCATAGTACATGAAACTGACCCCCCTAGAATATCATTTGCCTTGTGAGAGTGAAGAACACTGAGTTTCTAATGCCTAAGATTTGAAGTAGAGAGACCTAGCCAGTGGGCAGAGTGGCCTCTCCCAAATCCCAGTGGAAGGAAAAGATGATGAAACTCTCTGAAGTAAACTGCTCTGCAAAAAGGAGGAAATCCTAGATCTAGGCTTAAGACAAAAATGTAGGAGGCAGTGGGAAGAAAGCTGGTTCCAGAACTGGAAGTTCTTTCTGACTCAGTAACCTTGGCAAACAAAACCGTACACTATATGTGGTGAAGTAACATAATTTTGTGATCATCTTGTGACAGAACAGAATATGGGTATACACAGACATGAAATAGAGAGGGAGTCCAAACATAGGACATGATGTTTGGAACTTATCCCTGAAGGAATGGGGTCCTATTCCCTTATGGCATCCCTACTGCCTTTGCAGGAATCTGAACCATCCAGGGAGATATTGCTGTAAGAACCAACTCTGGAGAGTCAACAGCTTCATTGTAGGATAGCCAGAAGCAATGTTAGGGAAAATCTTATTAAACCCCTTCTCCCAACCCCCAGGCTTGGGTTATGAGAAGGCAAGGTGCCTGAGTTTTAAAAAGGGAATATATTCCTGTTAGACACTCCTGAAGGACCTAAAATATTAATTAGAAACTTTAGGGTGCTCTAACTGTATTTGTGCTCCAAGTTGTAAACCAGGTCATAGCAGTTATAAAACTATTTAATCAGGTAATTTTGAAAATATGAAATGAATGTGCTACCTTAGAATACTATTTAGGAAACAATTGAGAGATAGGGATAGATGAAGCTGCCCAGGGAAAGATCAACTTTGTAGGGGCAGAAGCAAAAAGGTACCCCAATGAGGTTGGAGTCTAGAAATTAGCCATTCTTTGAAAGCCTGGAGGAGTTCACAAAAGCAGAAAGATAATATTTCATTAAGGAGGATGGCATAAAGAAACATATAGAGAAAAAAATATATATATGTGCACACACATATATATATATAATATATATTAACGGATAATTAAAAGTAAAATATAAGGCACAGAAACATTGCTTTTGCATAATTCCTGAAGGGACAGAACATGAAGTAATTCCTGATAAAAACTGACCCCATCTAGAAACATCTCACCAAAATGGATATCTTGTTCTAGATGTGCAAATGGATATTTTGTTCTAGTATGTAACACCAATATTACACAATGTGTATAAGTAATTATCAATGGACCATGTATTAGTGAAAATGTGTCAGATTGACATTTATGTATTTCACTGGGCTAAGCCCCATTTTCACCGTTTAAATAGAATAATAGCCATAGTTGATTTTAATAATTCAGAATCCACCAGACCTTATTCAGAGTTATTGATTTTCACAATTCCAGAAGTCATCACTCTCTTTGTGTCTTATGTGTAGGAAACTCTTGGGTTGAGAATTGCCCCATATGTGTTGTAGTAGATGGTTACCCCGACTGTAATGTCTCTTTCATTATGTGTGTCCATATGAGTATGTGGAATGCCAAAAAAAAAAAAAAAAAACAAAAAAAACTAGCATTTCTTGCATTTCAGGGAAATGACATTTCTAGGAAATGTATTTTCCTGGTCTCTTTAAAGATGTCATTCTATGTAATCTTGACAAAATCTTTTTTTGGGTACATACTATATCTCTCATTTAACAGATGAAGAACTGAGGGTTATACCATCTCTTGGCAAAAGTCACAGTTTTGTGCTTGATGAAACTGGGTTTTATATCTAGATCTCTCTTAAACCTTGAAATATTAGGGATTTTGTGTGAGTATATGTGCATGTGTGTGTTGGGTGGTTTTTTGGGAGGTAAGCTGCAATTATATGAATAGCATTGTTTCATGGTTTAAATAGGATTCCAAAGGATATAAAACAGAACTTGTCCTCAAGGAACTTACCTAGGAGAAATAAAGATGAACAGATATAGAGTTTAAATTATAGCATCAGAGATTTAAAATAAAAGAAAAGCAAAAGCAAAAAGCAATGCATGACTTATTAAGGAATTAATCTTAGTGACACTGACTGTTATGAGGTTCAGTCTTCAAGGAAAGAGGGACAGTAGCATCATTCATTCATTTATTAATTTATCGACTCACTCATTTCTGGGGTATTATATTACTGTGCCAGGCTTGTCCTATTAAGATGACTAAGGAATTATATAAAGAATATTTTAAAATTTATTTTTAATAGTTTAGATAAATAATAATTGTACATTTTTATGAGATACATGTTACATTTTGATATAATCATTTAATGTGTAATGAACTAATCAGGGTGATTGGCATATACATCACTTCGAACATCTGTCATTTCTTTGTATTGGGATCATTCCAAGCCCACTACTCTAGTTATTTTGAAATATAAATAAAAATTATTGTGGACTATAGTTGCCCTATTATGCTACCAAATGCTGGATCTTATTCCTTTTATCCAACTGTATTTTTTTACCCATTAATCGACATTTCTTTCCCCACCACCCAACCCTTCACAATCTCTGGTGACCATTACTCTACTCTCCATCTCCATGAGATAAATCTTTTTAGCATTTTCTATATCTCTTACCTTATTGAACTTGTACAATGTTAGACATGTGATAATTTCACAGTAAAGACTTATTGATGGAGTCTCTCTCTATATCTGTCTCTGTGTCTCTCTTTCTCCTCTCTCAATCTTTATGCATAAATAGATATACTAATAAACATAGGTACAGGTATACACATGTGTATTTGTTTATATTCTGCACAAGTTGAACACAAACTTGATAGATTTAAACTCACTGTCATCTGACAATACTTCACCTTGCAGTCATCAGTGCTCTGTTTGAATTAAAATAAAAGAGAGACAGCAAATATGCAGGGCTCTTCATTCAGCATGGCTCCTGTGGGAAACAACTCTCCTCAAACTGTTTGGAATTCTGTGTTTTCATAAACTTGCCTGCAAGACTTAGATTTCTTTGATCCTAAGGCCCGGAAATATAATGGAGAACATAAGCAATTTGGTGCGTAGGACTGCTAGAATAAATGTGAATTAGAGCTTTGTGGTATGAGTAACACTGTGTCTTTTTACTTTTATCCCCGTCATCGTGTGCACAAATCGCCTTATCTGGTGATACACTCATCCAATCATTTCTGCAGTACGCATTTCCCTAAATATCCCCTGGCCTGAAACAGAGAAATATTGTCATGATCAAATCTATTTCTTCAGTTTCCTTCAATGTAAACTTTTACTAACTTCAAAGAGAAATTTTGCAGAATGAGTGCTGTAGTAATTATTCACTTTTGGGCCACAGGCATTATTTCACCAAAACAGTTCTTTTCCAGACTGATGGACAGTGCTTTTATTATTGCTCATAGAAAAGTGAAATCACTTGCTACAATTTGATTTTTATGTTGCTGTGGTTCGATAGAGGTTAGTGTCAGCCACCTTGCTTTTAAAATTGAGCTAATCTGAAACAGTTCATGAAAACGGGTGTTCTCACAAAGGAAAAAAAAAAAAGAGATATAAATGTGAGGTCTGATTATAGGGCAATCAAGAATCTAAAATATACAGCCAAATTATGAATAATAAAATATGTTTTTAAAAAGTTGAGCTTACTAAACACATACTAATTTGACATAGAGACATATTTTTCAAGGCTATTATCTTAAGAATTCCCTTATGTGTCTGTGCAGTTCTCATCCCTGCCATAAAATTAGTCACTCCTGGCAATAGAGGTTTATTAAAATAAAGTGATGATATAGGTAATCAATCTGGAAAATGTAAGGGTCACAGGAAAACGTCCCCCTAGAGTCAGCAGGGACCTGTGTTTGGTGTCCAGGAACAGGACTCACTGAGAAAGGCGACAAGGCTTTGCCTACTTCTGAATTGCTTTAACACATAACCTCTATGCCACAGCGTCACCAAGGAGTACACTGTCATATTATCTTTTTATCTATATTAATATACTGACTTTTCAACTAGACTGAAAAGATTCAGCTTTGGAATCAGAGTTTTAGTTAACTGTGGGTTCTAGCAAGTCAATTTACTTTGCTTAATCTTTTTTGGGTTTTTTGTGAGGATTAAATAAAATACACATATACAACACTTGCAGAGTGTTTAGTTTATGGTAAGTGCTCAATAAATGTTTTATCCTCTTTTTTTTTTTTTTTTTTTTTTTACCTGAAGCTCCGTAGGTGATTAGTGGGGTGGCTGTGTAGCAAAGTATAAAAATTACAGGTTTTGGAGCAGACTGTCTAGGTTCAAATCTAGTTCTCACTACATATTACCTCTACGACTTTGACTTTCACATCTCAGTGCCTCAGCTTTTCATCTATAACATAGGGATCACAAAACTTTTTACCTTGTAAGATTCTTGTGGACAGCCTATGTGCTAATAGATATTAAATGCTTCTAGCAATGTCTGGCATTTAGTACATGCTATAGAAATGCTTGCTACTTAAGAGAATGATTATGTGCCCTGGGACTCTTGTGCCAGAGCGTGTGCTTGGTGGAAGCAAGAAAGCTGTCATGTGCATGTGCCACTGTGATGAATGAAGGAAGATCTCAGGAATGGAAGAGAGCTAGAATCCTTAACCAATAAAGGCAAGGTATGATAGTCACCTCTTTTGGCAAATAAGTTGAGAATTTGAGATCTTACACAGACAGGCAATGACAATGAAAAGTCAAGGAGAGTGCAAACAGGAAGACTTAGAAGTTGTCTTCTGAAAGTAGTAAAGAATTTGTGTTGAAAACAGGCTCTGGTTCAGATGGAACTTTCTTTGAGTTACCCCCCACCTGGGAAGACTAAGCTGCATCTAGCCTGGACATCCAGGTAAAGAAACAGGACCTCAAAAAAGTGCAGGCTTATCACTGACAAGAACCTTCAGAGAAAAACTGACCAAAATATGTTTTTGGGTACAGAGAGTACTAGACCAAGGGCAAAGTAGAATTTCTAGCACCCAGACTCAGATACCACCATGTAAGATAAAAAAAAAAATACAAGAAAAAGAATTACTTCATAATTTAGTACCATGAGTCAAATGAAACTGAAGTTGCTTTGGGATTTAGCAAAAATAAATAAATAAAAGTAATGCACCAGAAATGAAAAAGTGGAGTACAACTTCTACTTAGGATTGCCTTATGTAGAGTGATGCAAAAAGGAAACTGAGATGGGCATTCTTTAAAGGATGCCAGCTAAGCTAATGTTGAGAGATGTAGAACATTTAAAATCAACATCTAGCAAGAGTGAAAAGAGATATGAAATAGGATAATACTGGGATTCAGGTCAAAATCAACTTGCTTGATCTCCCTGAATCACCTTTTGCAATAAAAAATGGAACTCTCTTCTTTCTGCCCCTCCTCTACTTTCCCTCCAAGGACCTCCTTTAAACAGGTTATTTGGTAACTATATCATCACAGATGTGATGTTTGCATTCCCACAGGGAAATCTAATGAAAAGGGCAATGGTTTAAAACACAAAGGAGTGCCCTCATAATGGTAGATTTCTAAGCAGGGCATTGCCATTTGGGAGAAAGGGGCTCCTTCCAATCACGGACACTCTGCCTTCTCATAAAGACCAGCCCAGACTCTGGCTACATGCTCCTTTCTCTCACAGATCCCCTCTGCAAGAGAGAACATTTAGGTCACTTCAGACTGGAACATTAAAACAAATGCTGATAGTTCAAGGTTAATAGATGCATAAAACAAAAGTAATTCCGTGTCAAAGCTGAGATGACAGGCGATTTGACTTGAGGCAGCCTTACAATCACTCTTTTACATGTGCTCCGTGCTGAGACCAGGCGAAGGCGTTATGTTTCTGACATTTACTTGTCAGGAAGGTATGACAATAGAGATTGTTTCTATCTCTGCTGCTCCCAGATGTTAACCTTCCAGCTTTAGTTTGTAATTGGGGTTCTGTGGAGCTTTAACATTTTCTATTGATTCAATAGAAGCGATAACATTTCCAATCATAAGACAGCATTATAGAAATATCAGGCAATTCACATATCAGAGTGTTTGATAGCTGGGCTCGCCGCATTAATTTCTGTCACCTTTGCCAGGAACCCTTTATCCTCTTTTTAATACTGAAGGACACGTGGGAGTAGTTGCTGCCACTTTTATTGTTCAATAAAGTAGACAAAAGTTTCAATTAACAACCAAGGGGCCTCTAGGAAATTGTGAATGAGAATATATTTTACTCATTTTACTATATTTCTTTTTTCTAATGTGCCATCTGTGACTTCGAGGTTGTACTTCACTCAGCGTGTGCACACGCACGCACACACACGGACAGCCACAGTCCTCCCAATCCAGTTTGATTTATACTAAAACATTCCGCTGAGGAAAGCCAAAAGGGGGCCAGTGAGAATGTTGAAAGAAAATTGAAGTAAGAAAAAATTGAGCTCAGGCAAGTGTAGCTAGAGGGACAAATGTCTCCAGGTATGTAGCACTGTGAGGCAGGAGGTTTACCAATTCCATGTCCCTGCCGTTGATCCCGAGACTGAAATACCAAAAATCCTCTTCCACTGTATAACTGGTACCCCTTGAAAAAGAAAATTATATATCTTGTATTGCATATTCACTTAGAATCTCATTCTTTCATTGAACATTTTTATGGGGGTTCAAAACGTTTATTAACCACATTTAAAACCAATAGTTAATGAACAGTAAATAAATTGGTATCTATAAAGTGAAATTAAACATGTGACAATAGCATGATTTTTCTAGATGTGGTGTTTTGCCTCATTCCAACACAGACTTTTCACCCTTTATGAATAATCTTTTCCATATTTCTATGCAGGACAGGCACATTTTTGATACCACACCTTCTTTATGTTATTTCTCTCAATCTTTTCTAACATAAACAAGCACTGTAACCATCTCATCCTGCCCATATGTCCACCTGCACTTCACAGACAATCTCAAGTCTATGTTCATCATGCAGAACTTCTTGATTATACCCTCACTTTGCCTATCTTGGATTGCATAAACAGTGATTGTTAATTTTTAAAACACCCAGACTTCTTTGAGAATCTGACACATTTATAATAAAAATTTGCATTTTCTTTTAAGAGTTCCTATACTTAAACTTTATAATAGACCATATGATAGAGACCTTTAGAAGAAAGCATTCATTGACTTTTACACAGGTTAATATATGACTTGTCACTTCAGTAGCCTGTAAATATCCTTGCTATCCCTCACAGCTCAATGCTATGTGAAATGTAGATGTCAATGTCTCTTTATTATAATTACCTAATACAATCAGACCTCCATATCTATGGGTTCTACATCAGAGGACTCAACAAAACGAGGATAGAAAATATTTGGAAAAAAATTTATGTCTTTATCGAACATGTGCACTTTTTTCTTGTTATTATTCCCTAAATAATAGAGTACAACAATGTATTTACATAGAATTTACATTATATTAGGTATTATAAGTAATCTAGAGATGATTTAAATGATATGGAGGGATGTGCATGGCTATATTCAAACACTGCACCTTTATATCTGAGACTTGAGTATCCAGGCATTTTGGCATTTGCGGGCAGTCCAGGAACCAATCCATCACAGACACCAAGGGACTACTGTGCATTAATAAAATTGTTAGATAAAAAAGAGCAGAGCTAACCTATTAATATTAGTCTAGCTCTAGAAATTTCTACTTGTGTACCTTAATCAATTAGCCTTATTTTGATATGGCTATTCAAATATTAATGAGTAAAATAACATTTTCTTTAGTTTACATTTTGTTCTGAAATTTAATGAGAGTGGCATTGTCAAATATTTTGTGGAAATCCTGACCAGAAATATCTACTGACAAAGAAACTCATCTAATAGAACATTACTTGTATAGTAGATAATCAAGAAGTCCTATTTTGTGGCTGGTATGTGGCTAATTTTTCTTAGGCACTTATAAGCCAGTCTCTTAATAACTATTCTAGAGTAATGTCTAGAGTAAATCTTACTAGTCTATAGTTTGTAGTAACTTCTTTGATCCTTACTTTGAAAATGGCAATGACATTTTCTCATGTCCTGTTTTTATGAATGATGAAAGCCATGCCTAAGATAAAGTAAATTAATAATGCCATTGCATTTGAAGAATAGGGGTTTGGCATTATTATCAATGTTGAGAAATGAACTCTATGGACAAACATTGAAATTGTACTAAAGAAAATAGAACATAGTTCCTACTTTGCCAAATTTATATTAAACCATTATTTTTCCCTACTCACTGAATTGGTGAAGATATTGTCCATAGTTTTGAATACTTTGTAACATTGTCTAACCTTCCTTCTCAGTGTGGTCAATTGGCCAGTATCATTGACATCACTTGAGAGCTTATTAGAAATGCACCATCATGGGTATTAACTGAGAAGTTCTGCATCAGAGTTTAGATTTTATCAAGACACGGAGGAGATTCGTATCCCCGTTATAATTTGAGAAGCAGGGTGTAGTGGCCTCTCTGTCTTTAAACCTATTCCCTTTATTCTAAGTACCCTTGCAGCCAATCACCCACCTGATCTATGCCTTACCTGACCAACTATAATATCTGCACTATGTAACTTGTTCCTGCTATTACCCAAACAATCCTCAACATGAACAAATCATCCTACCAGATATAATTCTTTTAATTAATTTAACATCTGGCTCCCAGAAAAGCTCTTTTAACCTTATACACATGTCATAAGTTAAAAACTTGGTTATTCTTTTGAATTGCTTGATCAGTTTTCCACAAAGTAGTTCTTTCTCCAAAGGCTGGTTGTACTGCTTTAGCTGTTAAGAAAATCAGGCCATATATCTTCAGGGTAGACCACATATGAAAAAAAAAATCACTTAATATGGTCAGTGTTTGGGGGTTATCTTAAAGGCAGATTAATCACAGAATTATAGGTGTTCAAAAGGGTCTTAACAAACTACTTCTTAATAATACTTTGTACGAAGTTATATGTTAGTAAGTATTTATGGAAAGAATTAGCAAGCTGAAGGGAATTTTGTGATATAGAGATATAGATAAGCCACAGTGTATCAGATGGAAAAACTGTGCAATCTTATCCCATTCAATAGAAATATTATAGACAAGGACAATTTTTCTTTATGGTCCACTCAGTTGACCTCTTCTAGTTCCACCAAGGAGACAGCTCCTCCATCTCAGAGGCTTTGTCATGCAGGAGACAGACATTTCCCTCAGTCACAGTGTAGAAGCCAGACAGCAGTTTCTTGAAACCAAACAAATATGCAATTTGTCAGTCTGCAGATAGAGTGTTTCCGCCTTCAGATTCAAAATGGTTTTCATTTATTCATGTAAAAAAGAAGCATTTCAGTTATAGTTGTAATATTTACTTATCTGGTTTCCTCATGATGGATAACAAATGTACCCAGAACCTCCATGCATCAAAAAGATGCCACTTCATAAAATGGCAATACAATTCCTTATTACAATAAAAACAGATACAATTCAAAATGCCTCAAATAGTTCTAAAAGCAATTATGACATTTCTGAAGTAAACATTACTTATAGATTCATAACCATCCGTCAAAATTATTTCACTAGGGTAGGTTAAGGAAGCATCTGCTACAATTTATGCATTTGATTCTTTCTTATTTTTCATAGCCAAAAACCAAAAAAAATTGCTTCCGGCAAGTACTGCAGTCCAGAATGGAGGCAGTTTGCCATTTACCTAGGAGCACATCCCCTTTTTAAGCTGCGGCTCAATTCTTTTACTGTAATAAAGGTATAAAATTCACATTTTCATCCAAAGGAACGAGATCTGACCAGTACCATCTGCGGGGGAATAGTGTCTAAGATTAGCAGTCTTATTTCTTTGCCTAAAAGAATAGTAGAATAAGCTCCTTTTAAAGGCTGAAAAGAGTCATTCTTCATTTCCTGTCCAGAATAATGCTGAATTATTTCTCAACTACAAGTAGTGTTTCATAAATCACAAAAAGAATAAATCTTATTAAATCAGTTGTGGATTACAAAACCCTAAAGGCAAGGTCCATCGTCCAAAGGACAGTGCTGTCCTCATTGATTTTTTTATCCTTTTACTTATTTAAGAGGAGACAGTTTCTTTGAGACCTACTTACCTGAAAGAACCTTTTTTTTTTCTTTTTAGGGGGAGTCAAGTGGCAAATAACCATGTGGACAAATCTATCTACTAAATGTCTAAATACTATAACTTTTAGCATTTTATATGTATATGTATAATGGAGAGTGTATATATATATATATATATATATATATATAAAATGCATAATGTGCAAATAAATAATTTTTATATTGAAATTTAAAAAACTGTCATATTTATTACATCCATTCAGAAGACTAAAGTAATGATAACTTGGTATACTCTACATATGTTGGAAAACAAAAAGAAATAGTTTTACAATTAATATGAAGTAATAGACTAAAATCTATTCTTGAATAGTCAAAATATTTTTTATATCTAGCTCTTAATCTGATGCAGTTTTCACAAAACTTTAGTTTTATGTTTCAGGAAAAATAAACTCACTTTTGCATGTCATAGAACAAAATATGAATGCAAAAGTTATGGTTCTCTTAGCAGTGTGAACTTTGCACATTACAAATAACACATTCAACAAGGTGGATATTTTATAGTCTGCCTGGTGATGAAAAATTCAATATGCATATATTTATGTATTGAATAGATTTATAGCCAACACGCCCACTGCCACTTGGCCTCAGTTCACTTTCACATCCTTGAAAAGAACACATTTCACACATTTTAAAAAACATTTAGAAGATTTAAAAGCATTTGCCAATGTCACAAAGCAACAGCAAATGGTGTATGCATCTCTAATAAGTTAGCCGAGAAATATGGAATAGGAAATGTGCAATGGGGTGTTTTGTATTCTGAACTGAAAGGCTTTATAACTTTATTGACTCACATCGAGGGTGAGGACTGGCTTCAAAAATTTAGGGATGGGTGGATTTCATTTTGATCCAATCTGACACTAATGTGGTACCATTTGACCTGGATATGAGAAGTTCAGTTTTACTGAAGGTGTTCCGCCATAATAGGAAATGGGTTACAAACATTTAAGGATCATTTTTCAGGGCCCACAGTATATTTTTATTCATATTGAGAGGTAATACAAAATGTAACACAAGAGAGATCACTATTATAAGGGAGAGTCACTGCATATCTAAGTGGTACTAGCACATGGGAAAACGTGGTGGGAAAGACGTTGACTTGGGTCCCTTTACCAACACTATCAGTGCTTTACCCCATTATTTATTGCTGTGTGATGTTCCCTGGTTCCATCTGTGGCCTAGAGAAAATGCTTTTGTTCATTAATATAGTCAACAAATATTTACTAAGCACTTTCTATGTTTTGGTCACTGAACTAGACTTTGAGGATGGAATTATGAACAGGCTGCACGTAGAAGGTTAGGGTTTGCATCACAATGAAGAATATATACAAGTAAACAGGCCCTTAAAATGTGGGGTGGGAATGAATGCAGTGGCAAAGAAGTACGAGGTCTTATGAGGGCCAATGAAAGGAGCATGCAACATAAGCCTGGAGAGTGAGAGAAGGATTCCTTGAGGAAGTAACATTGAATCTGAGAACTAGAGGTTGAGTAGAACAGAAAGAGGCCAGATAAAAGAAGGAGAGCAAGAAGCATATTCCTTGAAAAGTAGTTGGCATGTGCAAGAGTCAGAAGGTTCAGACAGAACATAGTCCAACTGAGGAAATGAAAGAAATTCTGTAGGGCTGAAGTAGAACGTACAAAGGGAGAAACTAAAAAGACATCATGAAGAGGGGACAGAGAAGGAAAAAATCAAAAAGAAATATGGAGTCTAAAATCTATCCTAAAAACACTGAAGACATCACTAAGATAGGAGATTAAACAGTGTAGCAATATGTTCACTATATTTTAATTGGTTCTACTTTGCTGCAATGTGAGGGCTGAATTGGTGAAAACAAGATGAAAGGCAGTGGGGAGGCAATTTGACTTATCCAAGAAAATATGATGGTGGTCTGGATAGAATAAAGGGGGGTGGAGAACAAATGAACAAAAGATAAGCTATATTCTCAGCAAGTAATTCTGTGGCAGTAAAAGAGAATATTAAGCATTAATATGAGACACTATCTTAGTACCTTTGCCAAAAGGTCCCAGAAGTCATTAATGTTGTAAATATGAGAAAAAGGATAGATCTCTGGAGTTCACATTTCTCTAGGGACTTCTTTAAGTCATTCCAGCTGAGTCTATGTTGGTCCCTTTACAAAATGTTCTTCTTTTGCCACACCTTTTCTTATACTTTCTTTTCCTTTTTAATCTTCATTTTGATATGTATAAATTACCATTGATAGCAAGTATCTCACACTATTTTAGGGTAAAACATTATCTAGCTTTTCTAGCAGTTACTGGTGCTGCAGCAGTTTACAGATGGTAAAACCTACTTTGGACTGGAAGTTTGGGAGAATTTGCATTCATTGAGTCCTAGTATGCATCAGTCTCTTTCTATACATTGTCAAATTAAATAATCACAATATTCCTAGAGTTCTTATTATCTACATTTTGTAAATAACAAACAAGTTCTGAACTGTTGAGTAACTTGCCACAGAGTTATTACTGGGACATAGAAAAAAAAGAGAATAGCATGTCAACCTCTAAGCAAATTTCATTCCTTTCCATATTAGCTTGCTCTGCTAAAGAGATCCAGAGTTGTTTCATGAAGGCCCCTATGCTAGGCACTAGGTTTAAACCAGCCAAAAAAATGAAGAGGGCATTTCAAGCAAGTAAAAAATATAACTCAGAAAGGTAGAGATGGCAATACTTATGGCATGTGCAAATAATAGTGAGTAGAACAATTTCTTTGGAAGCAGAAGATTATGTAGGGCAGCTCCTTTCAAATTTAGTTCATGAGGAGTACCCCTCCCAGCATGCAACATAGTAGTCAAACAATATAAAAAATGTTCACTGCTCAAATATCTGAAAAAATACTATGTTAAATAAAGTTATCCAACTTTATTTCCTGCTTATAAACTCAGGATATTTAATATATTGCTGCGCATCATGAATTTGCAATAAAAGGTACTCACACATAGCATTTACTACATGCATTCGTCCACAGAAAAATTTCTTCTTGGTTCTACAAAGCATATGAATTGTGAAAATAATGCCTTCTCCCACACACATACACAAAGATAGGAGGACATGTAGATGATTGCCAAGGTTAGAGTTGAGATAAGATTTGGCTGGTAAGGGATAATTAGAAGGTATTTCTTTGTGGTGATGAAAATGGAACACTTCAGTATCCTGTAAATTGTGGTAATTTTGTACTATGGTTATGGGCAACCTTGTCATTGGGGAAAGCTGAGTGAAAGGTACAGGATAATTCTCTGTACTATTTTTGCAACTTCTTGTCATTCTAAAATAAGTTTTTAAAAAAATATAAAGAGAAGAAAACAATTTGAAGGGCTATAAAAGTTTGTCATGAGCCTAGAGCAGGCAGCTCTAAGTTGCTTCTCCTAAATCTTTCACAGGTTGGATACACCTCCGTTGCCTAAGGAGGCCAAGGCTCATTCTATGTTGCCCTGCTGCAGGAGAATTGAAGGAGGGACCCAGTGGATATAACTCAGAAAGAGACCATGACTCTGACATCTTGTTCCAGTCAATGATCTTGAAACTGATGATCCATTCTTGTTCATGCAACTCCTCTTTGCATCTGAATTAGGTTGGGATCAGGGGAAGAGGGGCAAGCTAGAGCTTTCTCTAGTGATCCAAATCACATAAAGAGAAGTGGAGAGATACTGAGAAACCTTACAGAGAGGTTGCAAGTGTTTCTAATACTTAACAGAAAATTATAATGATGCCATGGAAATGAAGAACTTCGATTTTCTTAATGGATGTTATGTCTATACTGTATCACTCAAACTGAGTTAGCTTATTCACGAAACAGATTTTTTATCAAAATTATTTAGTTCTAATAGTAACCAGATTACTTGACTTATTTGAACAATGTACTACTTGTCTAAATTTGAGATTTTTTTTCTCTTCAAAATATTTCTGTAGAGAAGCCAATAAAGAACTGTAAATCTAAAATTCTTCCTCTTACTCTCTTAGATTTGCTAGCAGTCTTAGTTTCTCTGGAACAGAAGCAAGAACTTGAGAGATGCTCCAGTGCCATTCTAAGGGGCCACTGATTGTCTACCATGTGTGTAGGACCAGCTGAGGGCAAGTTTGTTCTGACACTTGAAAAGCACTCTCTTTTTTTTTGTTTTCCTGTTTCTTGTTTTTTCTTCCTCCATAGGTCCAATCTTATAAACTTTATAGCAAATTCCTTTCCATGGTAAGTTTGCACAAACTTCCAGTATAAAGGTAGAAATGCTAGCCTTCATAACTCTGAATACTAATTTGTAGGAAATAGTGTTCTTGTGTATTGCTCCTGTAATAATATAAATGCTAATCATTTGTTTAAACCATTCAATTCCTTTCTTTAGTGAAGAGTTCTACAGTGAGATTCCAAAGGAATAATAGAAACACTAATTATTTTGATTAGCACGAAGGGGAGATTCTATTAAAAGTTCCTGAAAATAGTTGCTTCTTTAATTTTATGTGCTTTTTTTTTTTTTTTTTTGGCTTCTTTTGAGATGGGAAACTGAAGCTGTATTCCAGGATTTTACTTTTTATGCAAATGGTTTTACTCAAAATGTCCTTCTAAGTTCTTATTTTTAAATGGACTCTGTGTGTGAGACTGAATCAATATCTATTGTGTATTTCAAATCTCCATAATTGTATTGAATAGACGGAACAGTCGAGTAGAGAAATTGATGAATATTACTTTGGGAGAAGGAGCTGGTATTATTTGAAAATTTGTTTGTTATGTATGTGTGATATGCAACTGCTTAAAATGCTTCAAATGAAAGCTTCATTGGGGTCAGTCTCACTTCAAAGTATTTAGGTTTTTGTTTTTTTTTTATTTTTAAATCTGCAGGCTAAGAGGATGCCTATACAAGGATGAATGTTCTGTGTCTAAACAGATCTAAAATAACATATTATTCTGTATTTTTAATAAAAAATGAGCTGTTCAATGAAAATATAATTTAATAAGTACTGGGAAGTACAGGGGGAAGGGAATGAGAGAGGTGGAATAACTAATGGTAAATAGAATGGACTCTGGAATTGGGTAACCATGGATTGAATTCCAGCTCCACCAATTCTAGCTATGTGACTCTGAACAAGCTTTGTAAAAACTCTCTAAATTTCAGTTATCTTATCTGTTGTGAAGACCCAAAGAGATAATTCACTCCAAAAGAAAACCACATATCTGGGATATAGGAAGTGATTAGAATTTGAATTACTCTTGTTATATTAGTTATACTAGTTAACTAGCTACACTATTACTAGTGTTGATATTTGCTGTTACTATTGTTGTTGTCTCCACTGCAACTGCTTTAACATTAAGCAAAGTGATCCAAGAAGAGTAGTGCTCTATCCATCTTTTATAAATTTTTTTGAGACAGAGTCTCATTCTGTCACCTGGCCCAGAATGCAGTGGCATCATCATAGCTCACTGCAGCCTCAAACTCCTGGGCTAAAGCAATTTTCCTGCCTCAGCCTCCTGAGTAGCTGGGACTACAGGCAGGGGCTACCATGCCCACCTAATTTTTCGTTCCTTTTTTTAAATTTTTATTTTTGATAGAGATGAGATGTCACTTTTGGTCAGGCTGGTCTTGAACTCCTGGCCTCAAGCAATCCTTCTGCCTCAGCCTCCCAAAGGGCTAGGATAAAAAGCGTGAGCCACCGTGCCCAGCCTCTATTCACCATTTTATTTCTAATTGTCAAGCACTTATTTTAGTTTTACTAACTTTGAAATAATCCACAAAATAAACATCATTGCATGCCTACTGGACATCAGGCTTTCTGATAGGAACAACATTTACAAAGTCACACATCTCTCACAGGAGGGGGGACAGCCATTTAGACAAACAGCACGTTGTGAAAAGTGTGGTAACTGAAACATCTGTTGGGATACAGAGGTAAGGAAGTGGTAGCTCTGTCTGGGGTGATGAGGAAGAATTCCCACTGGAAATGATGTGTAAAATAATCCTTGAAAAATGATAATGGGACATTTCCTAGAGACAAAAGAGCGAACAGGAATCCAAGCAGGGGGGACAGTATATACAAAAGCCATGAGGTTTAGTAAAGCTGACTTGGTTTAAAGTGTTCTTTATTGTTGTTAATTAAGACTGGAACTAACATGCAAGATCAGAAAGCAGTGTATGTGGTTGGAGAATAAAGCAGCAACCAGGTTATGTAAGCATTTGTGGGTTATAATGAATGGCTCAGCTTTACTCAGTAAAAATACCAAGCAGTTGAAAAGTTACAAGTGGACCAGTGATGACTATGGACAGTCCTATGGAGAATAAGTTGGAAAATGTGTGTTGGTAGTAGTACTTAAAGTGGAGGAGAAAAAAAAATCTCTGAGGCTATGGCAAGAATCTTGGTAAAAGGCAAAGAAGAGAGCAACAATGGAATGATAGAATAAGATATGAGGGAAAAAAACCCTAGAGGAGTATATGAAAAGGTCTTGGTGATTGACTTGGCATGAGGGGTTTGGGAGCTTAAGCGATGGAAGGGGCAGTCTAGTCTGGCTAGTCTGGGGAGAAGGGAGGAGGGTTCTGACTCCGTGGCTCCTGTGTGAGTGCACATGGGACTTTGAGGGGCAGAGCCCTCCATTTGCTGAGGCTCAGTACGGTTTTAGCTGTAGGTTTTGCGGCTTAGAGAAGAGGTTAGGACCAGAGATTTAGATTTGAGTTACCCAAGAAGTAGATAGAACTCCACTGGGAAAGAACAGAGTGTAGGAAAGAAGGAAGAATGAGGTTAATATTGTTGGTATCACTAACGTGGATGATGTAAAGAAAGCTGAGGCAGCCTTGAAAGTTGGCAACTATTAAGCTAGGAGGGAGTTTCTTGATAAAGAGCGTGGTCAGCGGAGTCCAATTCCACAGGAAGGTCAGTAAGGTGAGGTGTAAACTATGTCTATTAGACTGGCAATTAGTGTGGCCTCGATGAAGACAGTTTCAGTGAGGGACAGCGAGCAAAATCCAGATTGTGACATTTAACAAATGAATGAAAGGGACTGAAAACGTTGTCAACTCCCGTATGTCAAGTTATAATTCAGGGTCAAGAACGGTACTAACAGAGCTAATGTGTGATACCTCAGCCACACGTCTGATGTAGCAAGTGCTCTGCTAGATCCTAGCTAACTTATCTTATTGGTCATCATAACGGCAAATTGTCAATCAAAGCAGAGCTTTGCTGTCTCCTCTGTTATGAAGGGGGCCGAGGGCTAGAGAATAAAGATAAATATTCTGACTTCCAATATCAAATAAATATTTGAGTCTCTGGTTACTTGACTATCAGCTATCAGCTTGAAAATAGTTGATCTACAGCCACATTCCCAGTCAGAATGTTCACATCTGAAGAAAGTTTGTCATTCTAACTTTCCAAACTGTTCTGTTGGACTAGAAGAGTAAAGTACATTATCTCCTGCTATTTCATTTTTATTAAAACTGTTTGAACTTGGAAATGAGGCCTGATGGTCCCATTTTCAGAAGGCTGAAGGTCACTGGGTGTTTCTGTTCAAAAAGAGAAAACAATGTGTAACCCCTCTGGCACCATAATCGAAAGAAATAGTGTGGTGATTACAGCCCTGCGCTGAGCTGGCGGCTGCTACAAATACTGGAACCGAATTTGATAGGATCCTGTATTACCTTATAACAGAGTATCATTCCTTACAGTTCCAAGGTCAATGTCTCTTTCTCAAATAACATTTCGGACCTATAATTGTTCATCTACATGCCAGCAATTATGGGGGAATTGATCAGCCCGTAATTAATGCCATGCTATTACACTTTTTAATTTGTAGATTATGCAGCTGCAAGCGTTCTCACATTTTTAATTTGTATATTATACAGCCACAAATGTTTACAATGCCCTTTTTAATCTCCTTACACTACCACTGCCATTATTCACTATAGATTAATGATACCCCGGATGCTGGGGTTTATTTCATTTACCACGCTTACCAGGAGAGCAGTTAACATTACTGTGCTCTATTACTTAATGTCTTACTGCAGCTGCTGGTAAGCATTGGTTACCCTTTAAAATATTACCATCCAGTTATTTTTTTCCCCTATTTTTTTTTTTTTTAGTTCTCTTGTCACCAACAATATGACTCTGTGGTAATATACTTTATTTCCAAATTTCTTTCAACTTGTTTTATCAGTGTTATTGAAATAATTCACTTTTAAGTAACACAAATGACCTCAGTCCCTCCTTACCTACCCTTGTCTATTTAAAAGCCTATTTGGAGTTATGTGACTAATGCAAAACTTCATTCTTTTTTTTTCCTCTTCCACCTATATTTTCCCCCATACCAGCAAACCAGATGAATTATAAAGAAAATTTCAAATAGTACTAGACTTCTTTTCAATTAGCCAGATATAGATACTCTCAATATTGATCAAGCATAAGTCATCTTAATATTTTAAGGTGATATATATGCTTATGGCTGTAGTTATTATGGAGCATACATCTCCCTTAGTTTCCCTTAAGGTGATCTGCAGTTTCAAGGAAAGGGTTGTATCCGTCTCATTGATGAGGCCACCTTTAATGGTGGCACCACTCTAAGCCATGAGAATAAGCAACATCCACATCACAGCAATTCTATGAAATAGATCATGTGTAAAATACTGTATTGGTTAGTAGACAGAATACACAGAAGTAAAAGAGCATCTATTATCAAAGCATTTATTTTCTTCTGTGTAGTGTGATACAAGAAATAAGTAAAATTTCATTCTTAAGTGCCAAAGGGCTCATTGTTATGATTGGGAGAAAAATGGAAAAAGTTGTCCCAATCACCTAGATTTTCTTCTCTAAAATTTTATCCCACTAAAAACCATAGAGAAATGGTTTATGTATTTTCTTTATTGACCTATAATTTTCAAAGGGCCAATCGATGCTTATTCTCTCAATCAAATCTTGACTCAGTGATTATTAAGAACTAACATAAGAGGTTGTAAAATTAAAGGACTCAGCAATCAATCTAACTCTTCTGCTGAAGGAGTCACTACAGATGTGTCTCAGAAATCACCAAAATCTCAAGTCAACATGATAAAACAAAGACAGGAAATACAAGTTAATATAAATGAGTGAGTGGTGTGAAGGAGGGTATTTGCAGATTGAAAGGGAAGAGGTACTTCAAGTAGAAGGTAGAACACAAGGAATCACTTTTGAACTTCAGATCCTATAAAGATAAAGAAGTGCATACAGCAAGCACACTGAGACACTGACTCGGAACCCCAGGGACTTGAATAAGAGCAGACAGAGTGCAAAGCTGCAGAGGCCTGATGTGCCCTGACACTATCTCCCTGGGTAGAACAATGTACATGCATTTCAACCCGGAGTGTTCTTGGTGTCTCTGGCTCCACTGCAGAATGAAAAAATAAAATGAGGGAGATCCTTTGCTTTATCTCATTTGCAGAGATAAACAAAAAGGGAGTTCTCTGTTGGTGAGAGCTCTACAAGGAAAGAAGTATTTGGCAGGGTTCCTCCAGGAAAGCCAAAGGAGAGAAACGTTGATGAGTATTCTCAGGAGTCCAGCACTCAGAAAGGAGGTCTCTGTTAAAACAAGGGTGGTATTTCCTCCGTTTTTTGAGACAACTAGATGAAGTATTTTCTCAGCTCAAACAATCTTCACTCATAAGAATGCTTTCTCAAACTCATCAAAGAATTATCTAAGAGACTGGTAGGTAATTAAATATTCATGTATTTATAATAAAATAATAATAATTAGGAAATAATTTTGCTTTTTTCATCTAAAATATATTTGATTTGTGGGACTTTCATTCGAAAATGATTTTCTTTCTACGTTTTTAGCATTAAAATACCAGGTATTTTATGAAAAAGGCACTACAGTGCCAATAATTTCAAAAGCATTTTTTAAATTATATAGCCCTTTCAAATTTTTTCAATATATTTTTATGCATATTCACAAAAATGGTACTTACAGAGATAAAGAAGAGGTTTTTTTTTTCTTTTTTATAAATGAAGTAGTGGGAAGATTTCATGGAGTAGGTAAGGTGGGTGTTTACTTTTTCTTTTTTCCTAAGTTAGATCCTGAAGAACAGAAATAGGCAGATATCTAGAAGTAAAGAAGAACATTCTAGGCAGCATTAACCTAACAAGCAAAGGTGGAAAGGGCTTTGCATATTTAGAAGAGAGTGAGTATCCCAGCTTGACTCTAACAGAGGGGTTTTGGAGAAATGAAATGAGAGGTAAAACAGCAATATTAGATAATGCCAAGTCGTGGATGACTCCTAGTTGTCAGGACAAGAATTTTGAACTTTATTTTTTTAAGACTCTAAAGCATTGATTGTTATGCAAGGATACAAACCTTTAAAACCCAAACTGGCAAAGGAGGAGAAAGGGAACTTCATTTTTCCTTACTTCTTTCCTTTCTTGGCATGAGTGTGTCTAATGCCACACAAATAAGATACACTTGTTGCTCAGCAAACCGAGCTCTGACACTTGCTTAAAAGGAAGCCCTGTTTCTACAAACTCTGGCATGAACTGAGTAGGTTTTTAGAGTATCCCTAACAATAAAGAAAATGCCAAATGAGGTGAGCAAAAAAAGGTTGTAATGGACCACTGTAATGCCCCCTAAAATAGAGCCACCTGATGAAGCTTTCCAGTCCATTTCAGAGATAACCTACTTCGGAATTAAGTGATATAAATTGTATTCCTAAAATTGCATTCAGATCAGGATGTCCTCTTATTATCACCATTATCCTATCCATCCTGCCATCCCTTCCATCTCTCAGATTGATCTGAGATTCATAATTCCAAACTTGCTGGCTCCTTTTTGTGATAGTCAAAGGAAATTGGTCCCTGGCAAAGCCAAACACTGGGAAACTTCATTCAATCCAGATTGGGAGACACAGGTCACCATTTTGTTGCTGAAATTAGTTTATGGAGAAACACTTTTTACTCATTCAACTTTCAGCTTCTCTGGTTTGAACATGTAAAGTTTTCAATTATGATTCATACTAAGAATGGGATTTTTGGAACATCCCAGAGCCCCTTAAATTGGTTTCCTTCTCACCCTCTCCCATCACCTCCTTTCCTATTGAGATTAAGGAATGTATAAAATACAACCTGTTATTGCCAGGAGGGATTACTGCTATATATTATCACTCACAGCTCATTAACCTCAAAGCCCTGCTAACTAAGAAAATCCTCTCTAATGAGGTTTCCCTTGACTGCACTAAAGAACAAAAGGTCTAAAAGTTTTCCCTATTACCAATGTTCCTCAAATTATTGCACTGTAATTAAAATGTAACTCTGAGGCCAACGAAGAAGGAAAAAAAATCTTTAAATTAGACCTTGTAGAGAACTTCTGCTTTGTCCTTCAGCAGCAACTAAACCACAGGAAACCATTTAGTTTGAGGAAGATGATTTTTTTCAGAACGCTTGGATTGTCTGTCCCTACATCACTCAAGACAGGTAGGCATGGATCCAGATGATTCAGACTTAAATACTTTTGTAATACAGGAAGTAAAAGTGAATTTCTCACTTCAGTGATTTAAACATACTTTTTATCTTGCTACAATAATCCCTTAGATAATAGTACAAGTCTATTTTTCTTGGCTGCGAGAGACCTAGTAACTAGAATTGGGATTAGTAAATTGATGAGTCCTAATGTATTTCTTATTCAGAGCCCTAGAGTCAGGGTTATTTGTATGGTTGTATCACAGGAATCTTAAGGAGTAGAGATATAGATAAAACAAACAGAAGGAACTGCATTCCCAGGAGAAATTTATAATCTGGTGAAGTAGCTAGAATTAAGTATCCTCACCTCTGAGCTTTGAGTTTTTAAATGCCCAAAATGCAAATAATAATTACCTCTTTTAGCTTCCTTGGAAGCCTGATTTATGTGTGTAGCATGTCCTCAGAGAAACAGACTAAAGAGTTAGGGACTCTTAGTCTGGAAAATGAAGGCTGGGAAGGGAATACAACTACTACTTCTAAAATGGTGAAGAAACCAGCGTGAGGGAATACAACCTTGACCACTGAATCCTGGAAGACTAATTAACAAGCCTAGGTCTTCTTGAAACTCAAACAATTTAAGTTTAAGACATCAAAAATAAATCTTACTCCACACAGGAAGAGTAAACACATGGCACTCAGCAAGCAAAAATCATTGCAATTTGAAAGGAAAGAAAACTTCTAAATTTGGATCATACTTTCATAATAAGTTCCTAAAAGGTACTGAACTACTTAGGACACATCCATGATCTTTGCATTCAGATCAAGAAGAAAAATTTTGGACAATCCCATAGTGCAGCAATAAAATTCTGGGTTATAAAAAATGCTAGATTTATTCATGATTTATTTTCATGATTTCCTTGAAAGTGCAGAAATGATCTGCTGAGAGATAACGGGAAAGCAATACAATAGGAGATATCCTCACTCTGTGCCCATGATGGAAACAGGAAAAAATTAAAATAGGTGGTGGATATGCTAAATAGCGATCATTAAACCACTGCCTTCATACTGACAGTTTCTTTAATTTAAAAAAATTCAAAGTACAAATAGATACATTGTGCTATTTGCACTATAATGAAAATTAAAACACACTCTTCCCTACTGTCAAAGAGCTTAAAATTCATTGCATTTTGTGAAAAACAAATGGATTGTTATCCCAAAGGCATTCATTCTAGTCTTAGTTCTAGTACTAATCTACATTAATATAAGAAACTGATTTACCCATCCTGGGATAAAATATCTTCACGCTATATTAGACATAATAATACCCATCTTCCTATACCACTAGATAATTTTAAAAACTAAATATAATAAACACTATAAAAGTACTTTGAAAAGTAAACCACATTCTTAAAACACTATACAACTGCAAATTATTTTTATTAGTGACATTATTATCATAATTCAGAAAATTTCATTTTTCTTTACCCTTGCAGGTATTTCATTTAAAAGCAAAGCAAAAACTACAAAAAACACAAAAGCTTCTTGTGCCAACTTTACACTTTTGACAAATTGAGTAAATGTTTATGGTCGAGTTGGTCTTGACATTCTAGGAACCACAGAGTCATAGGTTAGCATATTCGAAGCCTATCGTGGATAAATATAAGGTTTATGAGGAAGGTGTAAGTAACTCTCTAAGTAGAATGAATTAACTTGTAAGGTATAATATATTCAGAACTGCCCTTTTGCCATTGAAGCCCTGGTGCATGGTATGAATACTAGGGATTTAGTGGGATGGGGCTTCTCCATCAGGAATGGAAAGTGTACCTTCACTAGAGTCCCAGGACTGTAAATGCAGTGATCCTGTGATGGCGGTTTCTGCTCTAAAATGGTTTTTCATTTTCTGTAACCAGCCACCAGAAAATGATTAGAATCCAATATAAGAAATTATGTAATTGAGTGCTAGTTTTTGTAAAGCAAAATTAAGCAAGAAATGATGAGATTTAATCATTTGTGATACAGAGTGGTAGAGAGAGCTAGCTGACCTCCAAATATATTTTTCCCCTGCTCCTCATTCTTCCTTCTACAGTAAAGACTTGTGGCAGGAAAAAGATGTTCAGCTAGGGATATTTCCCAGGTCCCTTGCATCTGGGGTGGCTATGTGACTGGAAGGAAGCTTCTTTCCAAACTCTGACACACCCACTGCCTGGCATTCAGCACAGGACTCCTGAATCAATAGGGAGACATGAAGAAGTGGGTGGGTCCTTGTCCTCGGCATCACAGACCAGAGGAAGCCACCACGGACAAAAATCCCTGTGTGAGTCTCCTATCTTGAAAGTGATTATTAGATAGAATCTCCTCCTCGTCCTCCCCCCCCTAAAAAAAAAAAACATTCCACAGAGTTAATTTCTACAGAGCAACAAAATATGAGCCAATTTACAAATGAATGGTTTTAGGGAATTGTTTCTTTTACAAAATGAAGGTATAGCTGCAGGGATTATCATGATTTAGACAGTAAGTAAGAAACTGGGCTCAATCCAGAACCTAATTATTTTCATAGCCTTCTGACTAGCATGTCAGTAGAAAAATTTCAGTTAGCATAATGGCTTCTGTTTTAAGTACTGACAGATATTCCTCCCCCCCTTAAGTTTGACTTCACACCTCTGAAAGCTTCTCTTAGTCCTGAGGAGAGGAGTAAGATGGTCACTGAACGAATAGTTTGTAGCAAAATCCAATCAGAAAAAGGCAGAGACTTAGAAAGAGACAAAGAAATAAAGCACAAAATCTGAATGAAACATTGTACAATTCTTCTGGTGTGGGGTTAGGGGTTATATTAGAAACAAATTTTCTGGGACAAGGAGTGTTTCTCCTTCATTCCTTGAGTACTGCTGAAAAGGAATCATAGTGGGAGGTTCCAGTCCTTTTTGTGTAGGATCCAAGAGGCACTGCATGTCTGCAGGTACCTCACAATGCCAACTCCCGCTAGGACTGACCTAATATTTAGTTTTGAAGGAGCCCTTGATAGTTCCAGAGAACTTTCTAATTGCTTGATCATAAATAGTCCCAGGGATAATGTTTGGATTAATAAAATATTGATTGAAAAACAAATTGGATATACAGATATGCACGCATATTATATATATATATATACACACACACACATATGCTATATGTAACATTTCTTCACATTTAACAATATTTTTATATTGCTCATAAATACCTAAATTGAAGCCATGCTGTTTTGCGGATGAAGTATGTGGGAACTCCCCGCCCGCCCCCACACACTTCCCCACACACTTCTTTAATACATTAGTAACTGAGCGTAATATCCAGAAAACTACTATAATTTGGCATCACATGTTGAGTTTCTTACCAGTTGGAGCCAACTGGCATTATTTTGCTCTGTGTTAAATGTTTGCTCAAGCCAGTCCTTCCCTGGAAGCAGTCATCGGGGATTCCAGCCCTGGCTCTGCGCCACCCCACGGCCGGCCGCGGGCCTCCACAAGGGCCACAAGGTGACCAAGAACGTGAGCAAGCGGAGGCACGGTCGCCGCCGAGGGCCCCTGACCAAACACACCGAGTTCGTGCGGGACATGAACCAAGAGGAGTGTGACTTCCTTCCCCCAATATAAGCAGCAGCGTGCCATGGAGTTGCTCAAGGTCTCCAAGGACAAAGAGGCCCTCAAGGTCATCAAGAAAAGGGCAGGGGGCGGAGTAGGGGACACACATCCGGGCTGAGAGGAAGTGGGAGGAGCTGAGCGAAGTCTCGGCCGCCATGAGGGAAGCAACTGCCAAGAAGGACCGAGCCCCTCCCCTCTTTGCACAATAAAACTTTGTACACACACACAGAGACACCCAAAATGTTTACTCAGTGGCATAAAAAGGTGTGAAAGCAAGTGTTGGGGGAAACTACGAAGACCTCCCCGAAGTCCTCTGCGATTTTATACCGTCCACGCACGGAAGGGGCAGGTATTTCAGCGTTTATCTGCAGCAATGCTGGGGTTAGTCTCAGGAGAACAAGTATTTGTGGGAATCTCTAATTCATTCAGCTTAAGGTGTTACAAATGGCTCGATTCTTTCAGCTGCTGGGAAAATGAAAGGCTAAATGCTTTCACCAAGAGCGAATGCAATATTCTCAAATAAAATGAGAATTTTTTCACCTACACACACACAATTATAATCCATTTTGTTTTTGTGCATTTTTCCATTAAACAGCAAAGGAAACTATAAACATTTGTGAAGGGCACAACTGCTCACGTGATGTGAGACCTTAAATTATAATTCACATTCACCTTTACTACATAGATATATGGTTCGTTCTTTTCTGTAAACCTCAGGAGTTTATTAGTGTTGCTATCTTCTAAAACGTGGCAATGATATAGAAATCTCTCCCACCTATCAATCTACCTCATAGCATCTTT
>VSMD01027359.1:0-21711 GCA_008750895.1 Mirza zaza | reverse complement strand
TTTGAGGTTGCTGTGAGCTAGGCTGATGCCATGGCACTCTAACCTGGGCAACAGAGTGAGACTCTGCCTCAAAATATATATATATATATATATATATATATAATAGGAAAAAAATAAAAATTAAAAAATATAATCTCAGCATGGTGGGAGGCCAAGGAAGGAGGATCAGTTGAGGCCAGGAGTTTGGGACCAGCCTAAGCAACATAGTAAGACCCCATCTCTATAAAATCTCTATAAAATTAGGCATGGTGGTATGTGTATCTGTAGTCCCAGCTACTCAGGAGGCTGAGGCAGGAGGATGGCTTGGAGCCCAGGAGTTTGAGGTTGCAGTGAGCTATGGTGATGACACTGCACTCTAGCTGACAGAGTGAGACTGTGTCTCAGGAAAAAAAAAGGAGTGGAAGGATATAAACCAAAATGTTTACAACAGTTATTTCTGGGAGGTGGGATGGTAAGTGACATATTTTTGTCTCTGTGCTTTGCTGTGTCTCCCAACATTTTTTATGATGAAAATGTATTAATTTGATAAGCCAAAAAATTTTTTTTCTAAAGAAAAAGTGATCAAAATATTCAAAAGGGAGACGAGAGAGAGGCCAGAGGCACAGAAATGCCAGTGGCAGTGGCAACTCCAGGGGCACAGGGGGCAGGACAGGGAGGACCTGCTCAGAACCAGAAGCTGGGCCTGGGCCCCCTCCCCACAACCAGCGGCCCCAAGCTCCGCCGAGTCTCGGTTCCTCAGTGCGAGACAGAGATCATCAAACGGCCTTGGCTGCGTCATTGCTGGTAAGACCCGGCTGTGGCCTATCAGAATGTAAGTGCCACACGACAGGGTGTCACCTCCAGCACCTGGACAGCAGGATGCAATCAAGGGTCTGCTGGAGGAGGAATCGACATGTACATAAACACCCTGGCAACTACAGAAACCATGCCATGGAAAACCAGGTTGGGGACCATGGAAACGCCAGCTCCCTGGGCCAGGGGTCAACTGCCCGTCCACCCTAAAGCGGCCCGAGTGTCCCCAGCCCTGAGCAGAGCGTGGTGCCCTCCATTCCGAGTCCCTGGAGCACCTGGGTGGGAGGCTGAGGGGTGGGCGGGGAGGTGGGGCAGGCAGTGGAGCCGGGCAGCGGTGGAAGGGCTCAGGGGCTCAGCGCCCTGCCCGCGCGAGCTCATCACCCTCATGCGACCACGCCGTGCGCCTCACCCTAGCGGGGGTCAGGGGGGCTCTCTGGACCCTCAAATCCTCCACCCGACACCCTCCTCCCCAACACACTCAGGGCTCACTCACCAATCTCGCCTTCATTGTTCAGGTCAAACTCCATGTACTTCTCTGGAAATCACAGGGTAAAAACTGGCATTAGCTTGAAAGTAGCACCTCTCCTGGCAGGGACCCAGCGACTCACTTGAGGGGAAATAACCGGGTGCTCAGGAGCCCACACCACCCTCCTCACCCACGCGGGGTTCCTGACCCAAGGTCCCTGGCATCATGGCCACGGTCTCTGGAGAAAAAGCTCATCCTGCCCGGAACGCTCTCCCACAGGTGCCGTGGGGGAAAGAGGGCTGGGGCGGCTCTGACCCCTGTAGGAGGGCACCCGCTTCCAGCTAACCAGCTGCAAAGCCACTAGGTCCGATTCCTGGCCCTGGATTCGGTGGGTGTGGGAAGGGCAGGCTGGGGGCAGGCGACGGCATGTTTTCAGAGTGTCCTGGGCGGTTCTGGTGGGACCCAGGTGCGGGAACCACTGATTTAAGGAGCCCCTGTGGTTCTGACATTCCACAATCAAGCGGTCCAGGAAAACCTCCAACAGGGAGGGAGGCCATGCGGAGCAGTGCACTTGGCATCTTCTGACGTAGGCAGTACATCAAGTGGACCGTGTGGCCTTGGCAGGTCAGCCCTGCATCAGCAGAGTGGCCAGTGTAAGCAAGGCGAGGTCCCTGGGTGGCCTTGCTGCTCCCGTCCACTCCCACCTGCTCCAGCTCACTGCCTCTCTGCCTGGAATGTTCCCTCAGGTATGCTCAGGGCTGCCGCCCTCCACCCAGCACCCATCCTCCACGGTCTGTTTCCCACCAAAGCACCTAACACGACCCTTGACCTTTGTATTTCCCTGCTCTGTTTACACCACTCCCCCCCCACTAGAACACATGCTTTCCTGGGCAGGGCTTGTGTGTTCCCCGCGGTACCCCCAGGCCGGGAATGGGTCCAGCCCGGAGCAAGCACTCATCTGGAGAGCAAAGAGTGAGCAATTGGAGGCCCCTCCAGGCGCTGCCTTCCCGGCACAACTTCCTGCGGTTCTGGTCTGGCCCAAGAGACCCAGTCCTACACCCCAGGTAACAGAGTGGACGTCAGACCCCCAAGACCCTGTGCCTCCTCCCAGAGCCACCCCTGAACAGTGGCCGCTGGGTGCAGAGAGAAGGGAAGAGAGGGCTGTCCTGCATGCAGCTGGGACAGGGTGGGGACAGGGCTGTCTTTTTTCTATTTCTCTTTTCTCTGAACATAAAATGCATCATGGTTCAGAGCAGGGTCTTTGGAGCCAGACGGACGGGGATAAGTTCCAGCTCTGCTCTGGGTAGGCTGTGTGTCCCCTGCCGGTGACCTCCCCCACCCGAGCCTCAGTTTCTCCATCTGTGTAGTACCAGGCGCACCATTGCCCTCCCGCTGGGCTGGGTGACCCGGGGAGCACCCATGGCCTGTGAGAAGGGCTTTATTCGGGTCTGTGCCCAACAAATGCCAGCTGTTATTAATATTGGCCACCCATGTCTTGCCCAAGCACAACTAAGCCATAAAGTGATTTTAGGAGCACTTGGCCTTGCGGCCAGGAGGATGCCCACGCTGCAACCTCTGGGGACGGAGCTGCGACTCCAGGACACTTGCCATGTGTCCTCCAGGGAGCCCAGGGCTCCCGCGCACCCCAGGCAGGAAAGGTGGGTCTGCCGCGCTCCGCATGTGCACGGCTCCTCTCCTTTCGAGGTGCTGGCGGGCACCCAGCACCAGGGCCCCGAACAGAGGGACCTTTATGCCGCCCCTCTCCGTGCACAGGCTTCCAGGCCCTGTTTTCTTTTCATCTGTGCTGCCGGGACTCAATGGGCAGAAACTCTGCCCCCCTGCCTCTCTGTGGCGACACAAACGTCCATTCTCCGCGGGGGCTCCTGAGACGCTTGCTGCAGAGGGGGAGAGGCGAGGGCTGCTCACAAAGAGCTGATTGTGTGCAGGGCCCGGAGTGAGCGGGCCCTGGCGGCTGACAGGAGCCAACCTGAGCCCCGCAGGCAGCTGGGGAGGGAGGGGCAGGGCCCGGCCAGGCCTGCAGGCCAGAGGTCAGGGGGTCTGCGGTGGCAGGGAGGCAGGTGGAGGGGCCTGCCCCCACCTCGCAGGGGCCCACCTCCAAGTTTGCCAAGAAGAGGGGTGTTCGGGATGAAACAGGCCATAGCCTAGCCCACGGGGCTAAGGAGTTCCACCTGCGATGGGGCAGGGGCCAGCCCAGCCCCCCGGATGCCTGCGCAGCCAGCCTGGCTTACCTTTGAAGGCTGCGAGCTTTTCTGGAAGGTTCTCTTCATCACTGTACTTCTGGTCACAGAGAAACTCCTAGAGGCAAGGGGACAGTGCTGAGCAAGGTGTCAGGGGGCAGAGGTCACCCACACATGGGCCCATTGCCTGGGTGCCTCCTCTCCTGCCGGTGGCCAGGCCTGGCCAGACAGGGCTTGTCCTGTGTCTGTCCCGGCTTCCTGCCCCCAGGCAGATCTGCGCGGTCCGCCCTGGGGTAAGAAGCTGAGCAGGGGGGAGGGTCCCCCAGGGTCGGCTCCAGCAGACTAAGCCCTCCGGCAGCAGCTGAGTCACCAGTGCAGGGACCCGCGCCTCACCCGGGGCACCGGCGGGGGATCCGTGACGCTGTGAGCTCCTAAGACGAGCTACCCAGCTCCGTGGTTCACTTCCCAGGTCTGTGATCCCCAGCCAATTAATTCCTCTCTGCACCTGTACTGCCTCGTCCAGCAAGCGGGGTGATTACCACAGCTGTTTCTTGAGTCCGTATGCGAGTCGGATGAGAGTGTGTAAACCACTTTTGGCACAGAGAAGGTCTCTATGAGCAGCAGCTGTCATGTTACTGGTCTCTGCTGTAGCCAGAACATGACTGTACCTTGCTTGGGAGGACACTTACTGTCTCACCTGTTTCCTTACCTATAAAATGGGGGTGTCAATACCTGGCCCGCCTTCCCCTCAGATGCTTGGAGAGACTCAAATGAGTCTTTTCGGAACCCCCTAGGGGGTCGGGGGGAGGCTTCCATCCAGGGTGAAGCACTTACCTACGTGATCTCTTTGGATCTCCCAGTAGACACAAAAGGTAGCTACTATTATTATGCCCATTTTACAGATGAGGAAACTGAGGCTCACAAGCCAGAGCTTCCGCTCAGCTCCATCTCATTTACAGCCCACACCCTTGGCCCTGACACTCACATATGGGCACATTGCAGGTGTTCACCTGGCCTGGTCTCTGGCCTGAGAACAGAAAGCTACAAATGAGTGAATACCTGCTATGCTGGGCACAGTGCCAGGCTCTTATATGCCTCAGGGCTAATCTTCCAGCAGCCCTAGAACCTGTACTCAGATGGGGACACAGGGCATATTCCCTCCTGCCACTCAGATGCTGCAAATCGCTCTCTTCTCTAGACCTCACCTTCCTCATTACCGAGCTGCCCGGACAGGGCATTGCTCCCCCATTCATGCACTCACTGAACATTTTTGAGGTACATTGCGGTGTGCTAGGCTCCAAGGGAGTAGGAGAGACCATGTGAATAAGCTTCCTATCCTGAAATTACTGATAGTCCAGGGTTTAACATGATGTTCAGTGTAATCCACGTCAGTCTGTTGCTAAATTCCTGCCATGATTTCCCACTAAATGATGACCAAGCCTGTACTGCACTTACATATTTCCCAGGACAGAGAACTCACTACCTTTCCAGGCTGCTGTAAATGCCCAAGAGGCTTAAAGTAGAATAGGGGATGACACGGGCCTAGATGACTATAGCAATCTGGGTTTGGATAACTCAGTCCTCTCTTTACGAGCTGTGAAATAGGCGCAGTAAGATACATCCACGCCCCGGCAGGTACAATCCACTGGGAACCCTCAGCACTGGGCTCGTGTGTCGGCGCTCAGTAAGCAACAGGTACGATTATGAGTACGAGGCAGAACTTCTACAGCTCAAGTCCCTCCACGTTAACTGAGCGGCCTTGGACCGCAGGAGAAACCTACCGGGCAACGCGGCTCCCCTCGCTGGGCTGGGAGAGGGGTCTGGTTGCCCTCTGGGTTTTGGTAAAACCCTGACTGTGGCAGGCACCGCGTCATCTTGCTAAATCCTCACAGCCACCACTGTCCTGATTTTACAAGTTAGAGCATGAGGACCAGAGAGGCTAAACAACATGTGCACGGGCAGCTGGAGGAGCCCAGGGCTGGTTTGGAACCTGTTTTTGTCAGACTCCGCAGCTGGGCAGAGGCAGCCCCAGGGCTCACGGGGTCTCACTGGCTTGGCCACAGCCCACTCGAGGCCTCATTACCATGCACAGGGCACCGCGCTAGATCCTCCTCCCGCGGGCTGGAGGCGGCGAATCCGGGGAGGACTTCCTTTCTTCTTGGCTCCCTCCCCTAGCTCCTGGGCACTGCTCTCCCACCCCATTCTCTGACCAAGAGTAGGACAATTGACTTTTGTCTGTGACCCTGAGCAAACCAGGCACCTCCCGACCCGTGTCTGTCCAGTGGAGGGACATAGTAGATGAGTGGTTCCCAGACTTTGGGGTCACACAGACAAGAAACGTTTTCAAAGGGGGGTGGGGAAGCGCTAATATACGCTGCCAAGTTTTTATTTTGCCAAGTAAAGACTTTTTAAACAATGACCAATGACTGTTGCCGTGAGTTCAGAAAAGGACGTTTCATAAAAGTAGGAAGTTCACAATTTTTAAATGGAATCCGCTTAGCCTGGGTCCAACTCAACACATCGCCCCTACGTTCCATCCACTTTGCCACCAACTGGCAAACCCTGGCGGGGAGGCACAGAGCACAGGCAGGGCCCATGGCTGGGAGCTCTGGGGGGAGCAGGAGGGCCCCTCCAGAAGCGCTGCCAGCCCCAGACCATCTGTGCACAGGTACCGAGCAGCCCTAGGGACCCAGCGCTATGTGGGCTGGCAGATGGGGTTCAGGGGGAAGGACAGTCCCTGGTTTGGAGACAAACCACATGCAGACGGCCACAGAGCCACCATGAAGAGCAAGGCCAAGAGCACAGCATGAACTGCAGGTGTGGCTGGACCCTGCTCTGGCTGTCCCCGCCCGGAGTGCTCTTCCCCACGCACCTGCGTGGTTCTCTCCCTGGCTCCCCCAGCTTCCGCTCCATGTCATCTCCACGTGGCCAACCAACCCTGCATGCCCGTGGCCGCCCACCCCAACTTGCAACCCACCTCCATCTTGCTCTGCTTCTCCTCTCCTTCTAGGGGATGAGCCGCCCCTGACACGCCTCACACTGTCATTGCTAAGAGGGTTACTGTCCGTTGTCTGCTGCCCCTGCTAGAACACAGGCTCCACAGGGTAGGTGCTCGGTACGTATATGCGGGATGAGTGACCAGATGGAGACCCAGAGAGGAGACATAACTTGTCCCCAGCAGCAGACTGCCTGGTGGCTGCGCTGGGGCTTCCTCCCCACACAGCCCAGGAGCACAAGCCACCCAGGAGGTGGTGTCGGGAGGCGGTGGGGAGGAGGCAGGTCCTCAGGACCTAGCAGACGTATTTAGCATCTTGTGCCCTCAGATGCCCAGCACCCAGCAGCGCCCAGCTGGCACTTAGTAAACATCTGCTGAAGGGACGGAGGTGCATGCTGTGTGGCCCAGAGTCACTTCCTCCACCCTCACCCCTGCAGCGGTCAGGCAGCTTTGCAGAGGTGTGTGCCTGTGTGTGACACAGACTGGAGGGGACTCAGGGACTGGACCCAGCTTTCCTTAGAGCCAAAAATGACAAATGCTCGAGCCACAGAGTGACAAGGGTGGGAGAAGCAGCTGTCGCGACCGTGTGTGGGTGGGCAGCCCTCCTGGACCTGGGCTGAGGGCAGCTGTGCCGACCATGCCTGGGTCTGGCCGCGGCTGCACGGCTGGGCAGCCCTCGCCCCCTCCCAGCTTCGCATTCTTGGTCTCTGCTCATGTGCAGCTGCAGCGTCTTTCCTCCAGGCCACCTCCCTCCCACTGCCTGCCCAGCCTCAGGGCACAGCCATGCCCAGCGGGCAGGTATCCTGTCCCCCCAGGACCCCTGCAGCTAGAAGCCACCCAGGTGTTTGGATGAAAAGCCAAAGGAAAAGAGGGCAAGCAGGAGCCAGAATGCCTGAGTTTGCGTTTACTTAGCAGCTGTGTGGAAATGACTTCCTCCTGTGCCTCAGTTTCCTCATCCGTAGGAAGGATTAAAGAGATCTTACCTTGAAGGCCTGTCCTGAGAACTACAGTGTGTAAGGAAATACATGTACAGTGTTTGACACAGCGCCCGGCACTTGGCAAACATTAAAGAAATGCTGGCTAGTTATTATTACTTTTTCTAACATTGGGACCCATAGAAGCAGCGGATAATCCCCGCAGACCCTCATTAGGAAGCAGCCTCTCCCCACCGCCGGCGTAGGCTGGTTAGGATTTCTCTCTCCCCTCCTGGGTCTCCCCACCGACAGAGGGGACAGCTGAGGCCCAGAGAAGTTGCTCAACTTGCTCAAGATTACAAAGTTTTAACAGTTCAAAGTCTACCTCCCTTCACCATCCCCGCTCCCTCCAGGGCCCAAACAAGGAGGAGGTGGCCTGGCCACAGGTTTTGGGGCAAAGAAAGTCAATCCTAGGAGTTCTCTTTCTTCTTGGGCAGCTGCAGGTCATTCTGGAGGCCGGGAACCACTCTATAGCCCTCCAGGGGGATGGAGGTTGGGCGATTTATTCTAATCCAACCCACGGCCTGAAACTGCGGGGCGGGGGGCAGGTGTGGGGGTGCCGGGGGGCCTCTGGAAATGGCTACTGATATGCAGAGGGGTGAGTCTGAGGCCTCAGTGGCCTGATCAGTCCCTGGCAAAGAGCCAGGGATTGCAAGCAGGTGGGAGCGGGGCGGGGTGACAAACAGGAAGCAGGGAGCCCACTTGCCAGTCCCGAGGGCCACGGTGTCCAAGGATGAGGTCCAGGAGGAGGCAGAGCTCTTAAAATATCCACCCAACCACGGAACCCAGACCGACTCCTCAGAGGACCCGGCTCGGCCCCCTGTTCAATAGCTGGGGAAACCAAGTCGCCAGAAGGGACTACCCTTGCCTCGAGTCACAGCGGTTGCAAGCCACACATAACTAACTCCCTGGGCGCAGGGTGTGCTGGGCACAGGCGTGGGGGAGGCAGCATCAGGCTGTCCAGGCCCCGATCCCAGCTCCAGCACTTACTAGCTCTGTGGCCCTGGGCAACTCGCCCTACCACCCTGGGCCTCAGTTTCCTCATCTGTGAAACAGGATCATACGATATGTAGAAGCTTCTCACTGAGTCTCTGCAAGGCTTAAATGAGCTAAGTGCATAGAGACAGCCCGGCTCCCGGCCCGCTTGCTAAGTGTCACCAGTCACTATGACGTGTTGGGGTCACTCAAACTCAAGCCACACCAAGAGACAAGTGTGGCAGGGGGAAGGGCAGAGACGACACCCACGACTCTCTGTGCCCCTCCTTGTGCCATGAGGTCCTCCCAGTGAGCCCTCGGGCCACCCCTCCTCAAGGACAAGTTTCGCCCTGTCCTCAGACTCCTGGCCCACCTGGCAGTGACGGAGCACTGCCCTTGCAGCCCCTCCGGTCACGTCCAATCTCGGATGCACAACAGAGTCCCGGGGGGGGGGAGCGTCCAAGCGCTCCTGCCCAGGAGGGCTGTTTCCAAAGTCACCAGAGGTTGGCAGCCCCTGCTGTGTCCCGGCCTCTGGAGCCCTGCCACCTGCCCCCGCCTCCTACCTAACTCTCTTTCTGGGCTGGTACCTCTAGCACCTGCTCGCGGCCCCGCGCTCCCGGCCCTCCAGGCGGGTCCTTATGTATCAGCTGCAGCAGAATTTTGGGGTGGGCGCATATCACCATCTTGGAGGCCATCCAAGGGGCTGGTGGCTCCAGCCCTGGGTGAGAGCTCCAGGGGCGGGCAGCACCACGCCGAGGACGGCGCCTCTGACGCAGCCCACGGCTCTTAAAGGGCCAGGACCAGGCCACAAATGGCCACCTGGGGCCTGGTGCCTAGTGCCCAACACCTGGCGAGTAGCAGGCGCCTGTAACGTGTACCTACAGGGACAGTGGGCTCACGTTCCCCGAAGCAGCTTGGGGGCCCAATCCAGACACCACGTCCTTGCCAATAGAGGGGGCAGCCCCACCGGCTACAGAAATGAAGCAGCCCCTGCAGAAATTCCATCTCCAGCTTCCTGTGCCGTGGCCACACCAAGGTCATAACCAGCCTGACCTGTGAGGGACACTGAATCCTCAGAGGCTCACGTGGCCGCTTATCGCCATCTCCCTTATAATATATTTAGGAAGAGCAAGAGAGACGGGTGCCTGGCGATGCCAGCTGGGCACATTCACCGGGCAGGGACAGGTGGTACTGCCAGGTACACAGGAAAAGAGACACATCTGTGTGGCTGCCTGGGTCAGGTCTCAGAGGGCCTGTCTGCTGGGGGAGGGCAGGCGATATGTACACCCCTGGGCAGAGACACTCAGCCTGCCCTGCCCAGCTGTCTTCCGGTACAGCTGGCACACAGGGCTGAAATAACCAGTAGGCACCTAAATGTGCGGGGGATGGCGAGTGCCCTTCATTCGACCCAGGAGGGCTGGGAGGTCGGGACAGTAGCCAGAGATCCTTATCCACATAAGCAGGAGACGCCTGTGTGTGTCGCAGCGAGGCTGCAGCCGCCTGGTGGACGGGGGCCAGGTGGGCCGTGGGCAGTGTGTGGAGTCAGACAGACCTGGTTTGAATCCTGGCTCTGCCACTTCCTGGCTGGGTGACCTTGGGCAGGTGACTTCATCCAGCCAAGCCTCCTGTTTCCTCATCTCTAAAATGGGAGTCATACTAATCCCTGTCCCCAGGGCTGTTGGCAGACGAGCGCTCTGCCGAGAGGGGTCAGCGAGACGACAGCACAGGCAGGAGCACAGCCACAACTCACAGTGCTGGGTTAAAGATCCCCCGCTAGCTGGCTCAAGCAGGCTCTCGGTCCTCCGGGCTCCTCTGGCTCCACAAGCACACGGAGGGGCAACCCCAACCCCACAGCTTCGCTCTGTCCCTGTGGGAAGTCGGAGAAAACTTCTCCCGTTGCCATATAAGGCCGGGCCTGGCTGGCCTGGGGTCACTTCCCATGTCATCGGGGCGCAGGGAATGCCAGCTATGTGGGGGGAGTAGGAGGCACTCTTAGCCTGCCCGCTCCAGTAGGGTGGATATGTCCACACTCGCAAGCACCCGCAGAGCAGGCCCCGCTGGGCTTAGAGATTAGAATATAGGTGAAGTTCAAACTGCAGCTGCTACACCCAGGCAACCCACTCAGCCCCTCTGAGTCTGGATTTCTGTAAAATGGGAACAGCAAGCGGGGCCTGTTCTCACTCCGAGGTTAGAGTGAGCGTCCAGTGGGGCATACCAAGCGCTGCAAATCGGTAACAAAAACTAAAGTGAGACCAAAAAATAGTATCTTTTCATACAGCTTCCCCGCCCCCTTTCCTCTACCAGGACCTCTAGGCCCACCGAGTCTTCTATTTTTACTCCTGAACCCCTCATAATAGCAATAGCTAACACAGAGCTACCCGCCGCCCTCTGGAAGCTGGCCTGCACCAGGGGAGGAGAAAGGTCCCAAAGGGAACTCGGGTGTTGGCCCAGAGAGGCCCCCAGAGCCGCCAGCCAGGCTGGGCTCTGCCCCAGGCAGCAGCCACAACAGTGCCCAAGCTGCCTGGCACAGCAGTTGGTGACCCCCGGCAGTGGCTCGTGAAGCCCGGTACTGCAGGGCTTCCTGCTTCCACGGGGCCACTGGGCCGCCGTTCAGCCCAGCCCCCCAGAATCCGCACTGCAGTGGGCCAGTGAAGCTGTACCCCAAAGGAAGGCAGTCGGGCTGCCCACACAGTTCTCCCTAGAATGCACCCCCCAGAGACCCTCCACCGCAGCCATGGCCACCGGCGAGCTGGACTCGGACCCCCACAGAGCGGTTCCCCCACAGTCTGCAGAGAGCTTCCATCCGCTTCTCTCCACTGTCGCAGGGATCGCTGGTCCCATTCGAGGCTGAGCAGCCCGCATGGGCCACGGCATATCTGCCATACCTGCACCTCGAGGCCCCAAACAAATGATAACGACCCATCGGGACAGCAGCCAGCTCTCCCAGATACTTTACGTAGATTATCTCGCTGAAGAATCACAACCACCGCCATCTCTTTCTGGAGAGGAAGGCTCAGAGCGATGCAGTGGCTTGCCCAGGGTCACAGGCCAGTAATCCGCGGCCCGCCTCATGGTGGCCATCCCACCCTGCTGTGGTGGGGAAGCAGCTCAGGCTTCCAGTTCCATCCTGGAGCCTCCCTCCTACAGGGACCAGACCCTGGGTCCCAGAAGCCCCATAGCAGCCTGGGCTCACACGGTGGGTCTGGGAACAGCACCCAGCAGGGGAAGGACCCTGGACTGCAAGCTCTGCCACTGGCTCCTGTGTGGCCTGGGGTCAGTTGCTTGCCCTCTCTGGGCATTGGGATCCCGGGGTGGTGAGACCACAGCTCTTTCTTGCTCACTCTCCCCAGTCCCAGTGCTGTCTGGATCAGTCCAGATAGCCACATTCCTCCCCTTGCCGAGCCAAGCCAGTCCGCTTCCCAAAACAACCCTGTAGCTGCCTCCCACCCTCTAGCCGCCTCCCCAAGGGCAGGGTTGGCACAGAAAGTCCCACACACTGTCAGCTCTTCTGGCTTGTACAACAACAGTCACTTCACCCCCCATCTCCAGCTGTCTCTGGCTCAGGGTCCTGCCAGCTCAGAACCTGCCCAGCCAAGTGGCCCAGGGGGCTGTATGAGGTCAGGGTCCCAGGCTCCTGTCCAGAGAGCAAGAGCAGCCAAGACTGAGGCTGGGCTGGTGCAGAGTGACCTGGGAGGGAGCCCAGCAATGACCCTGGCCCCCTGGGAGCCCCAGACAGATGTCCAGGCAACCTTTCAGCTGCTGTGCCCAAGATAGCACCAGGAGGCAGGGTGAGGGTGGCAGCAAGGTGGCCGGAGATTACCTGGAGGGACCCTGAGGTCCCCGGGTCCTCCATGGGACACCTGAACCCAGTGGTCTGAAAACAGACAGGTAGCTCACTTCTAAGCAGGGCAAGAACACCGAGGAGGGACTGGAGACTGCAAGCTGCCGGCAAGAAGGAACACTACATACAGCCACGCCCCAGCCCCTGGACTCACCTCCTGCCGCCTCCTCCAGGGAGACACAAACAGCATGCTACTTTGGGACTCTGAGCTGGGCCCAGCCCCTGGGGTGACCAGTGTCCTGGGGGAGCCAGCAGGGGCAATGCCCAGGCTTGTTTCAGTGGCCATGCCTCTGCCACCACCTAGGATGCAACCTGGGGGATGTCACCCTCAGGAAATAATCCTCGTACCATATGAGTGCTTCTGGCTGCCAGGTGCTGGACGCTACAAGCCTTCCCTCATGGAGCCCCCGCAGTGACCTTGCTCAGAGAGGAGAGGCCTCACCGAAGACCACAGAGCTGGCACCTGAGGGAGGCCAGATCTAAGCCCAGGTCTTGGGGATGCCTAAAGCCACTGGCTTTGCCGCCTTTGAGCTTTGGCCAACCCAGACAGGTCCTGACATCTTATCTTCTAGAATCTACACGGTCGTTAAGCAAACTTATGGAGCTCCCACTGGGTGCCTGCAGCAGCAGGAAGGATTTCTTCCAAGGAATCCAACAAGACCAGCCGGCAAAGCCTCAGGTCCCTAAGGCAACCTTTCCTAAGAGCTGGAGTGCACAGGAGTTGTGTGTTTGGAGGCGCAGGGAGGCAGCAGACCACAGGGAACCGCCAGCATCTGCCAGAGCCTGTGTTCGGCGGAGGAGAGAGCCCTGGCCTGGGGTCCCTTCCCGCCAAATCCCTGCGGCGGTCCCCAGCGGGCTTGCGGAGAGCCCCGAGCCGGCGGGCATCCAGCTCCCCACCGGCCCCACCTCCCCAGCCTCAGAGTTACAACTTGCAACCCGAGACGCCAGGCCCGGAGCGGGAGGTGGAGGCGGACCTACCTGGCGTGGAGGCCACAGGGCTGGGGGCGGAGGGAGGCAGGGAGAAGGCCGGGGAAGGGGAGAAAGGGGGTGGATGTGGCGGCGGACCGAGGTGGCACCCGCTCGGCGCGCGGCGGCCCGGGCGACTCTCGAGCGGCGCTGGCGGCGGGGCTTACCCGGTTGATCTCGGCCAGCCTCCTCTCCTGCCGGGCTTTGAGCAAGCCGAACGCCTTCCCTCCTGGAGGAGACAAAGAGGCGGCCGGGGCAGCGGGGGCCTTCCCGGGCCGCGCACCCCCGCCCCCGCCCGGTTCCCGCGCGCCCGGCCCCGCCGTCCGCCCGGCGCGCACAGGTGGCGCCCGGGGACGCCGGCGCGGGACGGCGCGGGGACAGCGGCGCCTACCTTGGAACCTGTTGCCGAGCGCGACTGACATGGTGAGCACCGGCTCCCGCCGGCTCGGGACTCGAGGCCGCGGCAAGGGACAGCGGAGAGGGACTGGCGCCTGGTCCGAGCTCGGCTGCGTGTGGCGGCGGGACGGAGGGGCGGGGGCAGGGCGCGCGGCCGGACACACCCCTCCCTCGGCTGCCCGCCCCCTCCCCCTGCCCTCCCCGCCTCCCGCGCCCGGGCCGGCATCAAAGCGGCTATTATGCGGGACGCGGGGCGCCCGCCTGCCCCTCCGCCCCGGGACGCGGAAAACGCTCCGCGCGGGCCGGGCCCAGCCTCCCTCCGCGCTGCTCCCCGACTGGCAAACAATGCGGGACGGTCTCAGCTCGAACTCCGTGCGGCAGTTGTGAGGATCAACGCTGTGCGCGCGGGGGAGAGTCAGCGCTCAGCTCACCGAGGCTGTCCGATTGCTGGTGCCCTTTGCGCAGCTTGGCGCTGTGACGCCCGCCGCACCTCAACCCAATTGGAATGAATTCGTATCTTGTTAATAAAACCCATCTTGGGGCACTCACTATGCACCATATACTTCGCACTGAGCGCCAGTCATTTCATTCTCAAAACTCTATGAAATAGGACTCAACTCGCGTTCCCATTTGTAGAGGAGAAAAGCCAGGAAGCTGAAGCCTGGGGCACAAGTTCGCCAGGAGGATGCACCGCCCAGGAGTTCCAGGAAGAGCGGAGCTCAGGGTGCAGGAACTGGGACTTGTAACTGGGGTGACCGTGAAATCTAGTGTCCAAATCAGGTCAGTCTGAGGATAAAGGGGGCACTCCAACTAGGCTGGGGCCACAGGCTTAGACGCGGATTGTCCTGAGCAAACGGCACGCCCGGTCACTGGTTACAGCCCTGCTGCACACACTGAGTGTGTGGCTGGGGGTCAGATCCAGAAGTCTCCTTCCCCAGAGTGGGCCCCATCTTGACCCCTAAGATTGGGATGCTGAGACCAACTGCTCAACCTTTTTTCTGTGGCTGCCCCTGGAAAGAGAAGTGGCCAGGCTGCCCCCAGCCAGGGGCTGGGCAGAATGGGCTGGGGCTGACATCAGCCAGCATAGCCAGTGCCTGCTCTTCCTAGGCGACTCTTCTCTGCCCAGTCGCTCCTAGGGTTCGGATCAAGCCAAACTCTATGACCTTGGGCCAAGCCACTTGAGCTGGCCAAGCCTCAGTCCCCTAATCTGCACAGTGAAGGAAATAAGAATTTCTCACTAAGCAGGGGCTTTTGTAACTCTGATTGCTTTCTGGGTGTTTTTTAGTAAAAGTTTGGAAGGGAGAAGGCGTAAAGAATTAAAATCATTGGTGATGGGAGACGTTCCATCTGGAAGCCAAAGAGGGGTGCTGACTTAGAACAAGGCTCTGGTAATGCAGTTCTCCATCTGGCCTCAGACTGCGCCGGCAGTTGGGCTGGTTGGCCCCAGTCAGCCACCTTGCAGGGCAGGGCCACCCCACCTTCTACTGCCCATCCACTGGGCTGCATCATGGGCCAGATGTTCACCAGCTGCCACATTCCAGCCAGCAGCGGCCCCACCTCTGGGGCCGGAGAGTAGCTCTGCACACGCACCAGGCATGATCAGCCCACATGAGTCACAAGATGTCAGGCCTGAGGAATGGAGGGGAAGCCTGTTCTCCACCCTTCGGGGAGGCTGGAACTGGGCTTTGCTGAGCCCCGAGGCTTGCAGGGATAGGGGCTGGATGCCAAGAGCAGGAATCAGAATGGACGTGTGCCCTATCAGCAGAGAAACTGGTGGGGGAGGGGCCGGGGGACATCAGACTCTGTCCCAAAGGTCCTCAAAGACCCCTCATCTTCCCTGTACCACTTACACGAGACACCAGTCACCAAACACTGCGGAGCAACGGCTTCCCCATCTTCAGCACTTCCTCCGACCCCAGAAATCTACAAGTCACTAGTTTAGCTTAACAACGTTCCCATGTCGACCCTCCCCACCTCAATTTTAAGGTTTTCCGTGGAGGTGCACACCTCTGCTCTGAACACTGTCCCCCATTAGGGTGAGGGGGTCACAGTCATCTCATTATGTGGCCTTGGATCCAGAAAGCCTCCTCATCCCGAGCGGGGACCGGAGGACCTGACCTGAGCTGGTAAGCTGCAGTCGGGACAGAGTTGCCAGCTTGTCTCCCACAAGCGTTGGACCCGGTGACACGTACACATAAGGCTATGGCAGTGGTGGGGGGCAGTGGGGTGTCCTCTTTTATCAAGTGCAAGAAAAACAAGGAACACCACTCTGTGAAGAGGAAGACGGAAACAGACAGAGAGAAGCAGAGGCAGAGACAAAGAGGAAAGGCAGGAGGAAGAAGGAAGCTGCCCCCATCTCGCTGGCAGCCTCAGGCACCCCCCAGGCTGGCTCCAAGGCCTGGCAGCCTTTCCCGCCCCAGGTTCCAAATGACCCTCCCAACAGATTCTCTTTTTCTGCTTAAACCCACTTGGGAAGGGTTTGGGCCTTGGGGCCATAATCCCACCCCATTCAACTTGGTTCCCAGAATGACCCATGCTGGCCAGGCCCCACCCTGCAAGTCCTGGATGTTGCCCACGCTCTAGCCTGGAATCTTTCCTCCTGTCTCCCCACCCTTCGAGGCCATGCTCAACGCCCCCCTCTTCCTCCTCAAGGGTGTCCCTCCCTGCTCCTTGTTGTGCTCTGAGTTTCTGTCTCCAGCCTGGGCCAGAGGTCAGCTAAGGGACTCTTTGCACCCCACCCCCAGACTTTGCCTGGTAAGTGCCCCAGAGCACAGAGCAGAGGGCGGGCTCCTGTGCTCACAGAACCCCAGCAAAGCCCCCAGTGGGAAGACACTGGCAAAGCCATGAGCTCTGCTTCTGCCACCTGCTATGGCTGCCGTGTGTGGAGGGAGGGCCCTGCTGCCCACTCGCAGGGAGGATGGAAGGCACACCACCCAGCTCAGAAGAAGGGTCCTTTATTCCCACATTAGACAGAGCTGGTCCGCACTGCCCCCCTTCCTGTCGGGGGGGGGGGCCATGGGAGGGGCCCGTCTTCCCAGTGCCAAGGCCCTGCCGCGTGCTGGAGGCGGCCCAGGAAAGGGGAGGAGTGCCAGGAGGAAATGCCAGGGAGTCCTGGGCAGAGGCCACGGGAGGGCCTGGCCACAGGGGGGTTCCCCAGGCAGGACAGACTAGAATGGCAGCCATGCACCCACACCCCTGTGGCATCCCTCATGGCAGGTGGGGCCACAGGGCCGGTTAGAGAAGTGTCAATCAAAGGCCATTGGGTTGCTTGGGGACATAAAGGGGTGCTCTCAGTGGCCTGTCTGAGCCCCCATGACCCAGGCCCCCTTCAGCCCTTGAGGGTCTGGCTCTTTGGACAGATCACAGGCTAAAGTGGGGGTGGGGCCGGGGGCAGGTGATTCCTCCAGTGTGTCTGGTGCAGTGCCAGGGTGCTGAGAGGGAAACAGCTGGTAGAGCCGGTGGCACCTTGCCAGGTGGGCCTTGCTCCAAGCCCCATCACGGCCTCAGGGGTCTGTGGGCCCAGATTCCACTGCTGAGAACCCTCCCAGGATCTTGCGTTTCTTGGCCTGCTGATTCCGTGGCTGCGCAGAGCTGCTGGGCGTAGCCCGGTGCCCACGCTGGGCGACAGGTAGGCAGTGGTGTGGTGGCACAGAGGGCAGCTCTGGGACCCGACACTCTGGCTCCTGCTGAACCCACCCTCGATTTCTGCAGATCTGCTGAGATCCCTCTGCTGTCAGGGGCAAGAGTGGGTATGTTGGCCCTGCTGGTTATCTGACAACTCGTCCAGCACCTGCAGGGTGCCTGGCACACAGCTGGCTCTCGACAACACCTGTGGACTCACTCTAACATGCATGCATGCCTGGATGGACTTGAACGTGTGGGTACATCACACACAGACGTGCACCCATGTGTGTGCATGCACACTGATGCCCGAGTGCGTGGGGCGTGTGCACTCACTCCTGCTGGCAGGGAGGAGGGTGCAGACAGACTCAGCAGGTAGCACGACTGTTCACACAGGGGACAGTCCACAGCAGCCGGCTCTGGAGTGTGCGTAAGTGGGCACATCTGTGTGGGGTGTGTGTGTGCATGCCCTGGGCCACGAAACCAGCAGGTGGGGGAGTGTGCGCCGGGGGTCCGGGCAGCCCTCACTGCCAGCTGGCACAGTGCTCGGGCAGGCTGTGCAGAATGGCCTCCAAGTTCTGCTTGTCGGCGCGGATCTGGGCGAGGTCACTCTCGAAGGCCTGGATCTGCAGCTCCTGCTGCTCAGACTCCTGCTCCAGCAGCCTCAGTTTCCCCTGCAGGGCGCCCGGCGAGCCCAGCTGCAGCCTCAGGCGCTCCAGTGCCTGCTGAGTCTCGTTCAGGGTGCGAGCTGGGGCTCGACGGGCGTCCAGTGACCCTGTAGAGGAACACAGACAGCCTCAGCATGAGCCGGCTGCCCTGCAGGCCCCGGGAACCTGTTCGGCCCTGTCCCCTGAGACTGTCCCCAGCTCGGACCTGCCAGGATTCTGGCTGTCCACCATCCACCAGGGAAAGACAGGGACCAAGACAGCTGTGTGGTGAGGTGGGCAAGGGCCCAGGCGCCCCAAAGTGCTCATGTGCAGACCCTGGGACTTTCCCCTAGATGGCACTGGACAACTGTTAACTTTTATTGATGATGTTACTATTATTGCCAAAAAATGAAGGCCTCAAGTGGGTCCTTTCTGAACCTCAGTTTCTTCGCCTACGAAGCAGTGTGTGTGGGAGAGGTCCCCATGATTTCTGCTGGCTTGATCATGCTGCCATCAATTCACCAAGAGCACACGTTTATTGATGCCATCTGTGTGCCAAAGTGTGGCTGTCACTGGGGTAAACACAGGGTCTCTGGCTTCGGAGCAAGGCTGGGGGCAGCTGGAGCAGAGACCTGGCCTAGAAGGCGGGCAGCAGGGTCCTCGCCTCAGCCCCTGCATGCATTGGCTCTACTCCTGGGGTTAAGGACTTCTCTGCACCTCCCCAAGCCCCAGACAAGGGGGTGGGGCCAGGCGCTCACGTTAGAACTTGGTGGTGATGGTAGAATGGGATCCAGGGGCTGCTTTCCCCACCTGGCACTTGTCACCTTGTCCCTAAGTGTGACATTCGACAGAAAGACAGAGCCCAGCCAGGTGGGAGAGTGATAGGCATGGGGAAGGAAGTCCCAGTGGCTTCTAATCCCACAGGATCCCTCTGGGCCCAGGGCTCCCCGAGGCCCTGAATTTCCCGCGCAGGGGAGGCTGTGCCGGAGCCAAGGAGCTGCAGATGCCGAGCAGGGAGCTGGGGCACCGCTGGCCTGGGCAATCCCGCCCCCAGCAAAGACCTCAAGTAGGCCCCACCGCCCACAGTAAATACCAAACAGCCGGCCTTCGAGGAGATTCAGAATCGGGTGACAGGCACCACTCTACCTGCCCAGGCTGTTTGGGGGCTCCCAGGGGCAGGGTCCGGGTCAAACACAGTGTGGCACAGAATTTGTCAAGTGGATGACTGACAATGACAATGGCCACAGCGCTTTACACTCATAGAACGCTTGCCCTGTGCTGGGCGTCCAGTATAGACGAGAGGCTACAAGCACGCACCGAGCTAGTCAGACCCACATGTGTTTTTTCCTACAGACTGGCTGTGTGGCTCTGAGCACATTATCTATACTGTCTGCCTCAGTTTCCTCATCTGCAAAATGGCAAGAGAGTAACTGTCCTTGTGTCCAAAGATCAGTGTAAGAACTCTGCTAGGGCACATGTGTGAATAGCTCAGCACAGGCCTGGGGGCCAGGAAAAATGTAGAACGTGGTGATTCCTCCTCTTCTTACTAATAACGGTAACTGAAAACGCACAAGGATGGGCCCTGAAGACATCACACCAAGTGCAGTAAACTAGCGAAAAAAGGGCAAATACCATGTGATTCCACATGTAGAGGTTCCTAGCGTCAAATTCATAGACAGACAGGGGAATGGTGGTTGGCTTGAATCCTGGTCTGTCTGATTCCAAACCAGCAGCTGATGCTGGATGCCACGCTTGCTTCTGTGACATTCTCTCTTCTCTTGAACCCTCAGTCACTGAGGGCTCAGCTGGTCACCTGGTGCCCAGGTGTCCCTGCCTGTGGTGCCTTTTCTGTGTCTCCCTCCCTCCCCAGACTGGACGCTGCTGGAGGCACAGAAAGTCATTCACCAGGAATCCAGTCCACGTGGCCTGGGGCGGTTACAAACACTTGTGAGGGATCCAAGGATGGGGACGGGGGAAGCCATGAAGATGAGGAGGAAGTCTGCCCTAGGACTAGACCTTGAGGGAAGGTCCTGGAGGTGCCCCAGGGACCCGGGGCTCCAGGGCCCAGCCTCGGGGTGTCCTTACCCAGCCTGGCAAGCAGCTCTGACAAGGCCTCTATGTCCTTCTCCAGGGAGACGCGCGATTCCCGGATCTGCCGCTCCAGCTCGCTCAGCCCGGCACCCACCTTCCAGAGGGAGGGAGGGATAGCTTGAGCGGCGTGTCCCCCCCCGGCCCCCCCCCCCCCGTGTCAGGGCGGGAGGAAAGGGGGAGACCCTGGCGCACTTACCTGCTCAGCCTCCTCCTGCTCCTGCCCGTGCACCGTGGAGGCCAGCACCTGCCGGGAGGCCTGTCGCAGTGTGGCCTGCATCTGGGAGGCCTGTCGCAGCGTGGCCTGCGTCTGGCTGGCGAGCCGGCTGGCACGGCGCTGCCCCTGCTTCCCCTCCCTCAGCAAGGCCTTGGCAAGCTATGGGGGGCGGGCGGGAGAAGAGGTGAGCATGGCGGTACAGAGCTCTGTGGCGATACTGCCAGGCAGTCACCCGCGCCGCACACCAGCTCATTCGTTCCGCGAACACGCGCCGAGTGCAGGTAGGTGCGAGGGCAGTGCAGGCTGCTGGGCACAACCCACTCCTCCCCAGAGGAGAAACTCCAACTATTTTACAGATGGGGACGCGGGCACAGAGAGGAGGAGCTGGGCAAAGTCCAGGTGGCAAGACAAGAAGTCAAGCCCGGGGCCCAAGCCTGGGGCAAATCCATAGGCAGAGCCAAGACAGTGCACCTGGGGTTTGAGCAGCAAAGCCAGCAACAGAGCTGGGAGGCGCACGTGGAGCAGGATGTGGCCCCACATGAGGAAAAGCCTAGAGGGTTAGGCAGGGAAGCCCAACAGACCAGGGGAGCATCCTTCACGAACCTTGCTGTCCTCACCTGTGCAATGGAGACAGCAAGGACACCTATTTCATGAGGGGCCAATAAGGCCACCGTGTGACGCTCTGAGCTAAGAGCCTGGCCCCTGTGCCGTGAGTGAGTGTGGAGTAGCCAGACCCTGGGCAGGGCCCACGGGGGCCGCTCTCATGTGGCAGTCCTTCCGCAGGCCCAGGAGGTGGGAGGCCACGGTCGTCATGGCCACGGCCCTGACCTTGGCATTGCCCTTGGCCAACAGCTCCGCTTCTCTGCCCTTCTTCTTGGCACTGGAGGAGAGAGACGCCGCATTGCCCAGCACCCTCTCCGCCTGCTTGGTCTTCTTCTTCGCGTCCACAAGGAGCCTGCCCCTGATGTCGCCCGCCTTCCCCTGCAGCACCGCCTGGTCCTCGGGCCGAGGAAGCTGCAACTTCAGTCCTGCAAACCCGAGAGGTTGTGTCAGGAGAACCGGGGTCACGCCTCCAGGGCCTGCCAGGAGGTCACTGGCAGATGCCCGACCGGCCTGGCCCCTTGACGACACGAGTGGAGCTCGAGATGCATGAGGCCTGTGTGCAACCTTCTCGGCCCCAGCCAGGACATGCAGCTCAGTGAACCTAATTACGGTCTATTCGTAGCATCTACCAAAGGCATGAAGTCACACGGTGGTCAATGCCTGGGCCGGTGGCGGGGGTGGGGACCATAGCAGAGTTCATGGCTTTTTATGCACCACCTATTTCTAACGGGGCTTTGTGGAAGGGTACAGTGACAGACAAATCAACGACTGGATTACTGCCATAGAAAACCAAGAGCCATCTGTAATTAGTGGGATAAGAGAGAATGGGGGAGGAGTGAGAAGTACCAGAAAATTAGGATTATGACATTATAGAAACCAAATGTGCTATTTACCTCTGAGCTCCCAAGCAGCCAAGATAAAAAGGTAAGTGT
>VSMD01027358.1:0-24790 GCA_008750895.1 Mirza zaza | reverse complement strand
CATCAATCCAAGAATGGATTAATAAAATGTGGTATATGTATACCATGGAGTACTATTCAGCTCTAAGAAACAACGGTGATATAGCACATCTTATATTTTCCTGGTTAGAGCTGGAACCCATACTACTAAGTGAAGTATCCCAAGAATGGAAAAACAAGAACCACATATACTCACCAGCAAACTGGTATTAACTGAGCAGCACCTAAGTGGACACATAGGTACTACAGTAATAGGGTATTGGGCAGGGGGACTGGGGGGGGTGGGCATATACATAAATAATGAGTGAGAAGTGCACCGTCTGGGGGATGGTCATGCTGGAGATACTTACCCCTGGCATAATTTGAGAGTAAAAATGTAAAGTCATGATTGGAATGTCAATTAAATTTCATTCATACTTTAAAATAGCACTTCTGACAGTTTTAAAGAAAATTTTTTGTTGTGTTGTTCATACTGTTGGTAAATTGTGCTTCAATAAATATTGCTGTAAACATATCTTCTTGGTCTGTTATGCAAACCAAATAAAGTATATGCCCTTAAGAGGTCTCTGCATTTCTGTTAGGATCATGAATTTGCATTGTAATATCATTGATGAGGTCAAGATTATTGATGTATTAGCAGAAAAATGTATTCATCAGTGTTATAAAAATGAAACATATCAAAATAATGATTGAAAATCAGTCAGAGATTGACATTCTGGTGTAACAGATGGGAAGGGAGAAATAGGAAATGTATCATGGTCATGAGCTGATTTAAAAAAACAATATAAAATGACCCTTTGAAAACATTATACCCACACCGTGTGTTTTTAATCCAAATCTAGTCTGGTACTGTCATATATGCAGTCTCCTCCTCCCTAACTAGAAAATGAACTCCATGAGAAAAATACAGATATGTAGAGTTCATCATATCCCATATGACACCCAGCATAGGGATCTTCACTGAAAAATACTCAATATGTCTTGTGAATGGTATTGATTTAAACTGAACAGCACTGAATTCAATAAGACTTTTCCCCTAAGATTGGCTGAAGATCTAGGAAGCAATTGAATTTGAAGAATTTTTTTAAACATAAAAATGGAGAATTATCTCCTCACTATTTTCTTTCATTCATATACTATTTTTATTTTACCTATATTTTCCACATAATCCTAGTGGATTGCTTGTGATTTTTATCATCTCTTCTTCAGCTTACTAATTACAGGATGCCTGTATGACTATGACATGTCAAAATAGGCTCTATTAACATTTAAAACACGACGTTTAACTCTTGGCACATAATTAAATGAATGCATCAAAAATTTGAGCACGATTTTTTATAAGATGCTGTCTTACAAAATTATAACTAGATGTTAAAATTATGACCTAATTGACCATCTAGACTGGCCCTTAATTTGATTTCAAAGATGTAAAAGACAGTTTTACTTCAGAACGACTAATAACAGGCCAAATCACTTTGACGTATCAACTATTAAGTCCTCGACAGGCAATGTTACTATTAGTAAAAAAATGCATGTAAAATATACAGTGATTTTAATATAGTCATTTTCCTTTTTTTGTTTAAATTTTGTGTTATAAACTCTCTTACCTTTTCACTGCCTAGTTTTATGAGAAGAAAGGGAGAAGCAATTTACTCAGACTTTATTGCTATTTCTTTATTAGGCAAGGCAGATACATACAGAAAACAAAAACATCTAAGGGAAACTTGCTTCTTCATATGGAGGTAAAATTGGATTAAGATCCTTGCTCATCCTGTGGAAATTGAAAGCTCTACCTATATTTTATCATTATTTATAGTGAGTTTGCGTTCTTCCAGCTGGTCTGCTTTCAGAAGTTCGTGTCTTTATCCTGCAGTCTACTGATCCAAAGGGATGCACCATTAGTTCTTTGTTCTATAAAAATGAACACACTCCTACAAAGTATTTTTCAATGTGGTCGACCATTAAAAAAATTGTTCTAGAGTGGTGGAAAATCTGAAGAGTACATCAAAAATCAAATAACTTCCAATCCTTCACAATCCTCCCTTCTCTGCTATCTCTGCAGTTTTGTTTCCATAGGACAAAACATAGGACCAGATGTTTAAACAATGTATAAATCAGTCTGGGCAACATAGTGAGAGACCCTGTCTCTGCAAAAATTAAAAAAAAAAAAAAAAAAGATTAACTAGGCATGGTGGCATCCACCTGTAGTGCCAGCTACTCAGGAGGCTGAGATGTATAGATCACTTCAGCCTAAGAGTTCAAGCCTGCAGTGAGTTATTTTCATGCCACTGCACTCCGGCCTGAGTAACAGAGTGAGACCCTGTCTCTAAAAAAAAAAATTGGCTTTATATTTTTATTCTCATAGACCAATATCCAATATATTAATTGGGACATATATAAACATAGAGGAATATATGTGACTATCTGTGTATTTTCTTAAGGAACGTGACTCTGACCATAAGGTTTTATTAATAAGATGTTTGCTCTTTCAGAAAATAACATTTTTAGCACAAAAAAATTCTTGTGATTGAGTATGTAAATGTTGAATGATGGAATTGCCTGAAGATGAGATCACTAACTACGTGATATGTATACAGCAGAGTGTGAAATCTAAGATTGACATAAATTTCAAGCTTTCTCTGTAGTAGCATTAACAGCTGTTCTGTCAAAATCTGCCATTCTCTCTACTTTCTGTGAACCCACTACTGATAAAGTTCGTTCCAGGAATTAGTTTCACTGCACTTTCTAATCTTTTCATATAGCTCTTCTTTATCGTACCTTGTGAATCTTAAGGGTAGATCAGTCATGAAAATGAAAGAACAATGTTTATCACAAAACTAGATTATTATTCTTTTGCACTTAAGTTTTTATCACCATTTATTTATTTGCATGTTGTTATGTTCTCAGCGTAAAGGCGAAAACATTATACATAAGCAGTAGGAACAGTGTTAGGTTAAAATTTCAAGACAAATTTACCAACGAAAATGATTTATATAGCAATTTAGTACCCATAAAATATGAATGAGTATATGGTATGAAGAAAGTACATTTATTGCTCTGAAACAGTTAAAGAATATGTACAAATTTTACGATATTATACTATATTTGTAGAGCTTCCTAAGGGAAGCACATTCTCTACATGGTGTCTATCAAAGAGAAAAGAGTTTACATCTATGTGCATGAGTATAACTCTTCCATTGATTTATGGACAAAAAAAATCCTCAGGGTATCAAAAATTAAAAAAAAAAAACCTACTTTATGCACATGACATGTATGAGTGAGCTTAATTTTGCATTTGCATTTGTGAGATAGATAAAAGCTATAGAAAAATCACTTTGGAAGATAACTCCCTATTGACAGTGCATCAGAAAAAGAGTTAAATGTGTTAGAATTTCAGCTAATGGATAGAATATTTTATGACTAATATATTAACTTTAGAGAGGAAAATTCAAATAACTAGAAGAAAAGGGAGGAAAAAACCCATAGAACTGCCTGTTTTAAAATTCCTGTACATTTTCAGATGGCTGTTGATGTTAGGCAGTCAGTGATATCATATGTAGTAACCCTCTCTTTTCTCTTTTGGCATTCTTCCTGCCGTATTTCAAAAAACATGATTAAAATTTTTGCTAAGCCATTGATAAGAAAGTCTCAAAACTTTCCATAAAATATTGAAACAATAAACTCTCTATTATTGTCAATACAAAGCCCTTTCTTTTCTCCCGCAAAGGTGTCTTAAGTTTGGATCATGTGCCAAACACGTTTTTAGTCCCTGAGGATACAATGGGAAATAACAGACAATGTTTTTTACAAAGGGCAGTAAGGGAGGTAGAACTAACAAATTTTAGCAGTAAGAGAGGGTAGAGCTAACACATCTTTAAAAGCTATATAAATAACACCAATATTTCAGTTGCAAAAAGTGCCCTGATAAAAATAAAACTGGGTAATGTGATCAAAAAGAGGGGGGGGGATGATAATAGGGTGCTAATCAAGAATGGCTAGATAAGGAACCACTCAGAGGTAACATGTAAGCCAAAACTTAAAAACAGAAAGATGTCAGGGGTGAGAGAATGGTTCCAGCAAAGAGCATTCCCAGATGGGGCTGTATGAATGACTTGAAAATTGAATGGGATTGACTCATGAAGAAAATCAGGAAGACCGGGGGTGGGGGGGGTTGGTGCACGGTACGTGAGAGCCAGTATGCTAAGTGAGGAGAATGAAGGACTGTGGTCAGATCAGGCAGCACCTTGTTCTGAATAGAAGGAGTTCAGGTTTTATTTTAAGCACAAGGAGAAGCCATTGTGAGGTTTGAAGCAGGGGAAATATAAGCTCTCATTTATAATTTTGATGGATTACTCTGGCTAGAGTGTAGAGAATGGATTTTTCTGAAGGCCACAGTAGAAGCAGGGGGAACAGTTTACAATATGCGGCAGCTGCCCAGGCAGGAGATGGTGGTTTTGACTAAAGGAGCAGGAGTCAAGAAATAGAGCTTAAGTGGATTTGCAGGATCTATTATGGAGGCAGCACCAATAGGACTTGCTGAAAGATTGAATTTGTCTGTGGGCAGCAAAAAGGAAGAGGAATCAAATAAGCTCCTGGGTTTTTGGCCTCGCAACTTGGTAGACTGTATGCTGTTAAGAGAATTAGAAAAAGGAAACAGGACAAGGACAAGTTTGCACAGGGAGTGGTGGAAAGAATCAATAAGAGTTCTATTTTGGATAAGAACAGTTGGAGGAACATGTGAGACATCAAAGTCAAGATGAGATGTCAGTCTTTGATACCTAAATCCTAAGGCTGAATGGTGCCTGGCAAAACCCAGGACTGTTAAATAAACTTCACAAAAGTCAATGAATTCAAATAAGAAAGAAAGCATTTAGAGAACATGTAAAACTGACTTTTGCTTAGGGTATTACTATATATATATATATATATATATATATGATGTATATAAGCACAGGTATATGCAGCATGTAAACTTCAGATGCACAAATATACATATGCATATACTCCAATTTTAATATGATTAATAAGTGTAAACATAAACTGCTAGTTTTGTTTTATTTTTTCTCACATGGGATGGCTCTGAGTCCTGTGACTCAGTTTCACAACTCTCCATCTCCTTACTCAAGGGAGACAGGTTTGCTGTGACCACTCATGCATTTAATACATCTGCTTTACTGAGATCTATTTGTGTCTAAAACTAGGAGCTCTTTAAAGGTTTAATGATGTGTAAAACACAGCAGCCTACATGCTGGGCTCAGAAAAAATATAACAGGGATGATGATGTCATCAGTGATAACAGATTTACATTTTATCATGAGTTTGAATATTACTTTTTCCTTTTAAATACATTTGTATGCTTAATTAGTGCTTCATACGATTTCCAGAATTCCTGTACAGTTCCCGACTGCTGGACTGATGTTGAACCACTTTTCTATAGGTAGGGTGGGGAAGTGGCTGAGCAGTGGTAGAACTACTAGTATTTAGACAAAGTAGAAGTTAGATAAGGTTGCCTTAAATCAAATACGTATTTTCAAATATGGCTCAGGGGGCAAAGATGTCTCGAGTTAAATCTTCCTTTCAACTCTTCAATCCAAGAGTATCCCCCAGCCAATTTTATTAATTGGTCATTTATTTGAATTCACATAATTACTTACTATGACAGCCAGAGCTGAGAGTTTCATCATTCACTGGGTGATCAGGCTATGCCGCCAAGGTTAAAAGGCAGATAAATGTCACCCAGGGAAGAGACCAGTGCATAATTCGAGGTTGCAAACCAGAAGACACACATGCCACACTCAAGTCACATGGTGTCTACTCACAGCAAGAGAGGAGAGAAAGTGCACAGGATCCAGCTCCTTGCATTGTGCGTGGTCCCTCAGGGTCAGGGGAGCCACTCCCCAGCAGTGCTACGTGCTGATGTAGCTGCACACACCTCGCTGCATGCTTCAACAGAAGGACCCCTCCCCTTATTTATGGGGTTTGAAATACAGAAAGCATGGGGTGTATCTGAGGGCCATTGACACATGAGCTTAAACAGAACAAAGGAGTACACAGAGTCTGAAACAGGAACAGATATTCCCATACAAGGTGACAGGTCCAGGAATTGCTGTGAGGGCTCGTTATCTGTTGGTAAGAAAGTGTTCCAGGTTCAAGACCCATTCTTTTGTGGTCCAGAGGGGTCCATGCACGAGACTGCATTGCCCAGCACTGAGAAACCACTACTTTTTTGAGACTGGATAAACTTGATACTTCCAGTTGTTAATTTCTGTTCCTCTCCTATGTGTGTAAATGTGATGCTTCTTAGCTGGTGTATTTTAAAGTAACTGAAAATGTGATATGGTCAAGTGAGAAAAGAATGGGCTGTGCATCGTGTTAACTTCCATTCGAATCTTGATCCACCTTATATATCAGATAATTCCTTAATTTCTATGAAGTCCAGTTGGATAATATTAAAGTGCAGATCATGTCTTCCTCTAAAGATGTATGGGCTGATGTAAGACCACCTATAGGAAAATTCTCATCATAGAGCAAGCACATGGTGTCCTCCAATACAATATCAAAGGCACACTTGCCTAATTTGTGAGTGTAGGAACGAAGAGGTTCAGGAAATATGAGTTCTTAGTTTATTTGTTTAAACAATGTTTTACTAGGTCACCAAGATTACCAGGTGTCAGGAAAGTGAACATACTAATAGTTTCGGCAGGATGTAAGTGAGTCACTAGAAGGGTTAGATATTTTACTCTTTCCTCTCTTGACAATTTTCGTCTGGTGATTACTGAAGGTAAATCTTGCTAACAGAAGTAACAGGTTTGAAAGTCAGTCCAGAAGACAGACTAAACGGAAAGTTTCCACTCCTACCCTTTTAATGATTGCCACTGACCTCGCTTATCAAGTCTTCAAAACTCTGTCAGCTCTGTCACTGCAGCACAAATTAAGAGATCTCCACTACCACCAGGTAATTATGTCTCACTCCATTGACAACGTCTTCCATTTGGTTTCCAGAATTTTAGTTCCCTTAATTACAACTAAAAACAATCTTAGGAACAGCCTAAAGAATAAGCCATTTCAACCTCTGCCCTAAGGAGTCTTGAGAACCAAATTTTAGCTCCTGGCTGACTGCATCCTGAGTGGTCTGAAGGGAATCCAGCATTTTCCAGACTAAGCCGATACCTCGCATCACTGAGTCCTTTTACTGCTAGTGCCTGCCCTCTCTGCTTGAGGCGCTGACTTCGGCAGTTGCTCTAGAGGAACTGACTGTGTACTAGGACACTTTCTGAAAGTTTCAGGGAAAGAAGAAAGGTTTTTTTTTTTTCTCCTCTCTGTGCCAAAGTAGGCTTTGGGGGTATTTTCTTCCTCAGCAACTCTTTAACTCTCCCCTTGTGAAATATCTTTCTGTGTACTTTGCAGAGAATGGAATCTCACCAGAGGCCTTCTGAAATGACTTCAGAAAAGCCTACATAGGAGTCAAGTGCAGTATTACCTCTCTTCCACCCCCTTACAGGCCAGCTGCAGAACTCTTGGCCTCCTTTTTGACTATGCTAAATTTTTCATGTCATAAAAGGCTTTTTCTTAAATATAATTTGTGTAACAGTTTGTAAAACGATTCCTGAAAACAGTTCATTTGATTAAATGAGCTTTCTTTCAATGTAATAATGGTAATTTAGTAATAAAAGTGAAAGCAATAGTGTCATAGCTGGCTTATTATCGTTCATTTCTGTTCTTTGTCCATAAATTGATCCTATGTCTTACATTGACCTTTGCATATGGTTCTACCATAGTCTTCATGTGTACTCATTATGTACCTTTATGTCTGTCAGAGACAACTGCTATTAGCAACAACTTCTCCTTCAGATAATTAGTTGTATCCTTAACTTTAGTTTTCTATAAAACTTAACTTTTATAGAGCTCGAACAGAATTCTATAAACTTATAAACATTTATCATATTATAACAGGCTAGGCTTCTTTTTTTCCTTTAAATTTTCTCTTTGTTTTTAAAAATGCTTAATAATTTTATAGGAAAATTCTGTTATACCTAGTGCAGAGGACAATGTTGGTTTCTGTTACAGGAAAAACAATATAAATCATTGCATAATCATGTACATGATGATTTCTATATTTTGTTTTTTTGCTTTTTTTGTTTTTGTTTTGTTTTTTGAGACAGAGTCTCGCTCTGTTGCCCAGGCTAAAGTGAGTGTCGAGGCGTCAGGCTACCTCACAGCAACCTCAAACTCCTGGGCTCAAGCAATCCTTCTGCCTCAGCCTGCCAAGTAGCTGGGACTACAGGCATGTGCCACCATGCCTGGCTAATTTTTTCTATACATATTAGTTGGCCAATTAATTTCTTTCTATTTATAGTAGAGATGGGGTCTCACTCTTACTCAGGCTGGTTTCGAACTCCTCTCCTCGGGCAATCTGACCACCTGGGCCTCCCAGAGTGCTAGGATTATAGGCGTGAGCCACTGCGCCCGACCTGATTTCTATATTTATAAGCAAATAAGAAACATGTTTCTCTGAAGTTTTCCAATTATCTGTAAAAGAAATATCCCCAATAAAAAATAATTCCACAATGTAAATTTGTAAAATAGACTACACATATTAGTATACTTTAAAAGTCTCTGTGGTTATATTATTTTTTTTCTGATCATTTTTTTATTTAAAAATTTGCAATATCTCCTATTTGGACTAAGCAAGGAAAGTCTTCTAAATTTCTAACCAAATCTTTCTGATATATAATAATCAGCTGCAGTTTCAAAATAATTATGTCAGTAAGTTTTTTACTTGGTCTATGCACAACCCCAAATACATTCATTTTTTATGTTTGCTGGGAGATTTTTCCACCCTTATATTCTTCTCTAATCTATTTGAACTTGAAAGGGTAGACTACTTCCTCAGCATTTTTTGGGTGTCTCTCTTCCATAATCTTATTGATGGGCTCTTTTGTAATTTGTAAAGCAAAATTAAAATCGACCTGTAATGTGTTAAAACAGTGCTAAGCACTCGCATCAACCATTCGCTCTGATAACTCCTTTATCTTTGTGAAGAAGGAAAGGCTTTTAAGTATTGATTTTAAATAACAAAACATAGCTGCCAATCTAGTTTTACCTGGCACATACTTAGGCTCATGGGTTTTGTTCTACCTATTTCTTCGTTGCCCTTTTGGTTATGAAAAAATACATTCTTTTGTCTCAAGAAAGCAGCGTAGAAATGTTTTTATTTCTACCAATCAGCTATAGTCTGAGTATTTGCCACAATACAGTTCTAAGTAAAACAATGTAAAAAAGAATGGAGTTGGAATGTTCTAACACAAAAATGATAAATACCCAAGGTGATGGGCACCCCAATTACCCTGATTTGATTATTACACATTGTATGTCTATATCAAAACATCACATGTACTCTATAAAGATGTACAACTATTATGCACCCATAATAATTAAAAACAAAAATTAAAACAATAATAATTTAGGATTTTATTCTCAGTTTTTCTTTTAAAATTTTATGATTGAATTAAGTAGTTCAGGTCAGCATGATAGAAACAATTTACTAGTGAAACTTGGTTAGTGTAGTATAATAGCATTTATGACATATAAACTATTGGTTATTTATTATGAGAGAGAGAATAACCTTCACCAAATATAACTCTTCAACAAATATAACTCTATTTGTTTTTCTATATTTACCAATTATCTTGTTGGAGGGGTCATCTGATTAATTTTGGCCAATGGAATGTAATATGTATTGCCATGCTAATAAAAATCTCAATTCTTCAGTTTCTCTTTTTTTTAGCTGAAATGACCTAGGAGATGTATGTTCCTGATGGAACAGCTACATAAGAATGGAATATTGGTTACTCCCTGAATAACTGTGTGAAGAAACACTTACCTGTGAAGGTCATGTAAAATTAATGAAAAATAAGCTTATTTTTATATTACACCAATAGAATATCAGGGTTAATTTGTTATCACATGAAACCCTAGCCCTTCCTGGATAATATTATTTTAGACTAACTCATGTGTGGAAAGGATATCATCACCTACATTGATATATTCCATGAAAATCTACTGGAAAGCTTTCATAAATTATATTCTCTATGTTGAATAGGGGGCTACTTAACATTCCATTCAGCGCCTCATACATCAAGGATAAGAGTGAGTGAAAACCTAGAATAGAGTGAAATCCTTCCTTTGCAGAAAGAATTGTGCTTGCTATTATAATTCATCTTACCAAAGAAGATTCAAAGTCAGAACATCTCTAGAGTTTATAAAGACATTATAAGCCAGTTCCTCCAAGATGACAATTTTTAACTCATTTATAAATCCTACTAGATTATTTTTATGTTATTTTCTAGGGCTCAGTTGTCATATACCTTCAAAGGAATTTAAAAACATGACTTGTTTTCATTGAATTATATATAATTTCCACTAATTATCTTAGTCTCAAGTTTTATATTAAAAAACTCTTTGAAATCTAAGATTATTTATATTTTTGTGTATTTTAATAGAAAAGATGCTCATAATTCATATACAATGTGTATAAAGCTTTTAATTTTATCACATTAATTATCTAAAAATTTAATTCTGATTTTAAAGTCTGAAATGTTTAACTACCACTGAAGAAAAGATTGAATTCCTGCCATTTTTGAAATATTGTTGCATATTCTATATATGGAAATGGAAAGTACCTATATTATTCCTTTGAAAAAAGTCCACCCAAAAGTAAACCACTTATTTACAAACAGAGAAATAGATTTTAAACCCTAGTACTTGAATAGCAAAGTATTTTATTGTAGTCAGTTTTTCCTAGTACCCATATCTTACACTGATGATGTAGGGCAGGGGTCCTCAAACTTTTTAAACAGGGGGGCAGTTCACTGTCCCTCAGACTGTTGGAAAGTGCACACTGTGGGCGTGGGACAAGTCGGCTGCTAAGCAGGACAGGCAGTGGTGGCAAAAACACCCGGTGGGCCAGATAAATGTGGTAGGCGGCCTCTAAGTGGCCCGTGGGCCATAGTTTGAGGACACCTGATCTAGGGGAAACAAATAAACATATAAACAAACCAGCAAAGTAAACATATGTAAAATTTTTAGTGATGATTATCTACAATTTTTAGAAGTGTCATAGGACTATATCTATTGTTAATTAAATTGAGTTATAGAAGACTGAATAAATTTTGAATGGATTTCACATTGCATTCAAAGCTTAGTATGGTAAATTATACTGCCAATAAGAATCTGAAACTAATTTCACTCAACTCATATATTGTTTTAGATAATATGGGGTAAAGAAATGAATATGTCATAGGCCCTGACCCAAGTGATCTACCAATTTTAATGGAGAATATCAATGTGCAAATGACAAATTTTAATATAAGTTGATTATAATGGTATGACAAATTGAGAACTTTAGTATACAAATAAAACTTCAAATACTTTCAGGAAGAGAGATTAAAAGAAACAATGTAAACTGAAGTACATAAGTAACAGTGGGGAAAAAAGAATAAATTAATTTGTTAATATGCTGTTTTTCCTCCGAAATGTTTAATAAATCTTTAGTAACTCTTCCTTTCAAAAGTTCTAGATTTTCTTAATGCTATTTGCTAAAAATGACATCATACACCCATTTAATAAAATCTAACACCAAAGCAACTTATCTATAAGCTAACAGAAATGTCTAACATTATATTGATTTGTCAGGGTTACTTTTTGATATAAAGTACATCTATTATAATTATTTATTTTAATTCAGAAGAAATATTTTATAGTATATTTAACTAGCTATCCATTTAATATATATGCCCTTATTCAGTAAAATTTTGAGGCAGATTAGAAGTACACTATTGCCTTAATCCTTCGAAAAATTACTATTTTTAAAACTTCCTTCTCAGACAAGATCTTGTTTCACCTTCAGTTGCTGAAAATGTTCCTACTTTAAAGTTTCAGTGGTAAATACATTATAAATATCAAAACCAAAGTTATAGCTATATATATATATATATGTATATATAATTACTAGAAAATAAGTGTATGGCTTTTTAACAACTTATTTTGAAGAGTTAAAGGATATTATTTAGGTGGTTAGAAAAAATAATTACTATTGATTAGCAATTGGCTCAGCTTCTCTAGAAGGGTTACTGAGGTCTTAAAGTACAGAAGAGAGTGTTATAATCAACATTTTGTTCTCCCCAGTCTGTCTTGGACTAACCATTTCTTTGTTTGAAATGTCCTATTGACATAGGTGATGTATCTCAGAGGCTTTGATATAAGCAACAATTTAGAACTAAAGACCATTTTAGCATTTAAAAAAGAAAATGCTCAGAAACTCCTGCAAAAGCCATATAGAATGGAATGAAAATTATAGCACTTATCATTTATTACTCATTATATATAAAATGACTTTATGAAACTAATAGCTCTTCTGGATTTATGTGATTATAATATAAATAGAAATGGCTCCAAAATGTGTAAAAGTGGGGACCCTGGCAAGTTTCAGAGAAAATAAAATGCCTACATTGTGTATGTGATTTAAAGCAAAATTATTTGTGTAAACCTGGACATTCACTGAAATCACATTTCTTTTGAGAGTCAGGTGTTTTTTCCCCATGAATACCATCTCAACACAAATAATAGCAAGTTTGTCTATTTCCACAGAAGTATTTTTCTCTCTTTTTGGGCACCTTTGCCCTGATTGAAGTAGTTACTAAAGCCACTTTACAAAACAACTTTCCATGCTACATTTTATTACACATGATAAATATATATCTGAGTCACAGATCTTGATTGGAATTTTACATTAATCTGTCTAACTTATCTGATAGTTTAATTTACTTTAAGAATAAGCATTAATTCAGGAAGTCAATAAGATACAAGTACTTAGTGAATTTTAGCTGTACACTAGGTTACAAGTTAATTGTTGCAGATGGAAGGATGCACAAGGAACATTCTGCGGGTACCTTCTTGAGTATTCTTCCAAATTAGTTCAGTGATTTTATCTTGAAATTAGACAATCTTTTTGACTAGTACAATTCTCTATCTTTCTTCTTTTAGCTAGTACAAATTATTAAATCTCTGGACCAATCATCAGCATATCAAACACTTTATGTTGATTTTTATACATATAATTTTCCTCAAAGGATACAGTCAATATCCTATTAATTTCAGTACGTCCAGTGCCTGACGTGTAGTAGGTTCTCAGTATATGTTTATAGAACTGAACTAAAGACAAGCTGGCTAAATGAACAACATAAGGGGAGTTGGGACAGGCATCAGGCTTTTGCATTGAATTCAGTAAACAGGTCAGCAGTTACTGGGATTATACCCAACAGTTGCCTGAGGGGGAGTAACATCATCCAAATTCCAAATTTTGGTCTTGTATTAGGCACATCTGTGCAAGACTATTAAGTATCACAAGAATGGAAAAACAAGCACCACATGTTCACCATCAAATTGGTATTAACTGACTTAACTGACCAACACTTAAGTGTACATATAGTAGTGACATTCATTGGGTGTCGGACAGGTAGGAGGGTGGAGGAGGGTTTGGGTATATTCATGCCTAATGGGTGCAGTGCGTACTGTCTCGGGCATGGGCACGATTCAAGCTCTGACTTGGGTGGGGCAAAGGCAATATGTATAAACTAAACATTTGTAACCCTGTATATGCTGGAATAAAAAAAGTGAAACTTCAGGGTGCTCAAAGACAAAGGGTTGGTCTAGCAATATAGAATGGAGTTATAAGGTAAACATTCAGGCTGGCAAATATTGAGCCTAGGAGACCACAGAAAAATAGATCAGAAAGAAACTGAAGTTGAAACTCTTCAAAGAATTACACACCAAAGTGGTATAGGCTGAGATGGGGGAATAATTTAGAATCTAGAAATCAATATCAGAAAAGTTCAACCAAAATTAGATGTTTGCAGTGATATGGTTACTTTTGAGCCTCACTGCATTGCCATGGACTGTGTAAGAGCGGAGATCAGGGTGAATATCTATCTGCCTTAGACCAGACTTGGGTAGAAAGTGGGTAGGACCAAACAAGGCACCATCGGGCTCATCTTTGGTGGACTGGCAACTGACAACTATAGAAAATTAACATAATATTCTAGTCCTTCTCATAAATGGGTTCATTTTACTTTTAATATTCATTGATAAATAATATAAAAATCACACACTTCTCTCATTAGGATAAAATCTTCGTATAATATACATTCATTTCTTCATTCAAAAAACTGAATTAAGCAATTCAGGTTATTTGGCCCCTAAAATAGCTATTCTGTAGTGTACAATATATATATTTCTGTTTCATTTTTGAGGCAGAAAATTATTCCACAAGCTTTGTAATACAGAAAATTAAAAATGTATGATCTATAAATGTCCACTTATAGTCGATCATAGCCTTGGAGTTTAAATTAACCAAAGTTTGTTTCTATTTGAGACTGAACTCTACTAAAGAACTTCTTCTATATCATTGAGAAATCAATGTTTATGTTTGTACTACCACTTAGATATAGAGTATATGGAGAATTTTTAAAAATTGATTATCTGTCACTGTGAGGGTGGCTTAAATTTGGCATGATTCTAGAACTCGTTCATTTCCTGTCACCTCCTCCCTCCAAGTTTTCCCCTACATTGCCACCTTCTTTGTGATTCTTTTTAATAGGAGAGAGAAAGCCAAGGGACAACAGAAGGACATGTGATTGCAGGTGCCCTTTCCTCACCTGGTGAGCAGTGCTATGAATCATATTCCCTACCTCTTCTGCAGTGAGACATATTGTACTTCAAGTCTGTCCCTATAAAAAATAACAATCTAGCTTCCCTTTGGCGGAAAGGGCTTAAATTGGATATGGTCCTTTGGGATCTGAGATCCAAGGTCATTTTAGGGAGGTTACAAATCATGTCAAAGTAAAGACACTTTTGGCCAACATAAAATGAAGTGTTTGTTAGTAGAGAAGCTCTGATTCCCTTAGAAAATAAGAAATTAAAAAAAAAAATCCCACAAAATTAACTGCAGTCACCCTGAGCTTGAAACCCCCAGCTGCCAGCATGTGAAAGTAGATTAGCCGCATTTCTGAAAATGTCATGAATTACTTTTGCTTTCTCTCAATTGAGAGTAATGTCAAGGGGCTAATCAAACAAGTTGTAGTAGAGAAATCAGGGATATTAGTCTAGAGTATCATTTGTAATGTCATAAACATTCAACATACAATGTCTCTCTGGTGTGTTTGTGAATCACTTAAAAGGTAAAGAATGACCGCTGTTTGATAAAAATGCCAAGCTATTTAGTCAGCATCATCCCTCTTCCCTCCAACAATTCCGACATTAGTTAAGATGAAATTTAGCTGCCAGTGAGAGAAAACACAAAATAGCATGTGGCGTAAACAGGATAAAAGTTTATTTTTCTCTCATATAAAAATACAGGGCTGGTATGGGGCTTTGTGCTATCAGGGACACAGCTTTTTTTTTTTTTTTTTTGCTTCACCATGCATGGCCCTAACTTAAGGTCCAAAATGGTAGCTCTGTAAACCAGGCAGAAGGGTGGTGGAGGGTATGAAGAAGAGACCAAACACATCCCATATCTAATAATACTTAAAATTCCTTTAGCCTCATGGAAGGCTGGAAAATACATCCTGATGGCTGCATGCCCAGCCAAAATATATATTTCTCTGGAACAAGGAGAGAAGAGACATCAAAGGAAAACCAGCAGTCCCCACACCTCATTTGTTTCTAAGAATCTTTATAAAATGTTAAATTCTTGTCCAATACTTTCTGATATACAAATGCCAAGGTGATTTTAGATTATGTTGCATACTAAGAGATTTATAAACAGAAGGTGAGTTTTCAGAGGAAATTTTGTTGTTTGTTTCAATTAATGTTAATGCAAATTTTTGCCTACTGAAGAATCTCAGGAAAAAATGGTATTATTGTGACCATGAATCTTGGCATTTCCTGTAAACTCATCAATTAATTCATTTAATACCAAATAACCAACACAATTAGTTATATTCAAAATTTAGATCAGCTTTTTCATAGTCAAACTTTTAGAAAAATTAATTTGTTTTGTTAACTGTCTTTAAAACTTTTCATATCAAAATATACTTGGTACCAATGCTTCACTAGGTAGTATGCTTCTGCTGAAACTAGTTTAGTATACACACATGTACTCTCACACACAAAAACATATTGGTAGATATGTGTTCACTTATTTCACTTGTTTATAGAAAAGTATATTTAATTCCATAATCACATACTCAAGTTTGGAATACTAGGTCAAACAAAATTTAACAAATACTTTCAGTAACTTCTAATATACTACTCAGTATTGTATAATACCTCTTCCAGAGGGGAATATAGTATGTAAACTTACTTGACCACAGGACCTCTTCTCTGACATACATAAGTAAATAATCTCATAGAACCAATATTATATAGGAAACATTTTAGGGAGTGATGAAAATTATCAGTTAATATACAAATAGTTGGTCTGTGTAATTGTTAAAAGCAAATCACCAATTCAGCTTGAAATCTGGGTTATAAAATAATCTCCGAGAAAGAGCCTTCCTAAGGAGAGGGTAGGTAACCTTGTCAATCATTTCATGAGAATTAGGGATGTCTAAATGAAAAATTCCGTCATATAAAAATTTTTAAATTTTGCTGAGTTAAAAAAAATATAAACCTAAATCTATTGTGAATAATAATTACATACAGCATGATAAGTTCATTATTTCACTTTGTTTATTTAAATTTTATGCTCAATAACAAGTAATTCTATTGAATGATTTTGTTCACTGCTCTCCTTTTCCTGGATATCATTTATTTACCACCTTTATTTCACTTTACTTCTCATAGATTAAAGACAAAAAGCAAAGCAAAAGTAAAACATGCATCATTGGAAGCTTACCATGTAGCAGGAACAACGTTTGCTCCTGGGAATACAAAAATAATATAATTACTGACTATGAGAAGCTTGCATTTAAGAGACGAAAAAATCATGCTTGTCTAGAACATTACTTGAAAACGTGAAATTCTTTAGAATTGATGAGAAAAATTGTTTAGGGCACAGAAAAATATTTATATTGTCGTAATTCTAATCACTTTTGAGAATACCAACAGCATATTTATTAGTTGTTACAAAGCAGAATTATATTTGTATATAAAGCAAATAATTTTGAATTAATTATTCTGAGAGTGACAATAAACGTGTAAATTCCAAACATCAGAAACTATGAATCCTGGTTTTCTGACCACAGTACAACACAATTAAATGTTAATGACAGGATTGAATAAATCCTGCTTGAAAGATGCATGTAAAACTCAAACTGCTGCCTGTTTTGAAAATTGCTAAAATTTAAACATTGTGTAATGAAAAAATATATATATATATGTATGAATTTTTAAAAGTCAATCTACAATTCCAGGTCCTTAATTATTAAGTTAACAAATAAAGAAGAAAGTTAATAACTGTTCATTCAACTTGAGAAATTAGGAATAGTTAAATCCAAAGAACTGGGAAGGGAAAAAAATTAATAATTAGTTTTAACTTATCAATAAATGAAAAGGGACATAACTTAGAAAACAGAAAAATGGTAGAATGGAAATATATGTGTAAGAAATTTGGAAAGTCTAATCCATAAGAGAGGGAGAAAACACAAAGCAGTAGGAAAAAATAGAATATAAATAAAATAAAAAATAATAAAACTTTTATTGTATTTTATAAAGATTTATCTTTTTGCTATTAATTAAAATAATTTTGTAAATAAAAATATTAACAATAAGAAAAGTTAAAGCTTGAATTATCTGAAAGGTTACACACAGTGTTTATCATATCCTTCAGGTCAGAATGCCTGTTTCTAAAACTTAGCTCTGCTAATTATCCATTGTGTAAAATTGGGCAAATATGAGGACTCCCAAGCAGCTCATTTTTCATTTATGTATGTATGTATGTATGTGTGTAAGACATTGTCTGGCTCTGTTGCCCAGACTGGCGCTATCGTATCTCACTGCAGCCTTGAACTCCTGGGCTAAAGTGATCTTCCTGCCTCAGCTCCCAAGTTGCTGGGACTATATATGCATGCCACCACGCCTGGCTGATTTTCTTTTTTTCTTTTTAGTGGAGACGGAGGTCTCGCTGTGTTGTTAAGGCTGATCTCAAACTCCTGGCTTCAAGCTATCCTTCTGCCTCAGGTTCCCAAAGTGCTGGGATTATAGGCGTGAACTTCTGTGCCTGACCTCTTTTTTCTTATCTGTAAAATGGCAATAACAATAGAACCTATTAATACTTAATAGTATTGTTATAAGAATTAAATAACAATATTTATAAAGCACCTAGTGTAATTTAAATACTATAAAGTGTTTACTAAATCTAAAATTGCACCTCTTTTCTATTGTAATCTTCATTTATATAAATTCTCCCATAATTGCCTCATGTAAATAAGAAAGCATATGTCAGGTGTGCTTCAAAAACTTCAAAAAAGTGTATCTATCAAAAGTACTCCAAAATGTATTATTTTTGTGTAGGACATAAAAGTCTTCCTTAATAAGTGGAAAAATATCTCATGTAAATTCACACAACTCATTCTCATATTTAGCTCTCTCTTTTATATATATATGTATATATATATGTGTGTATATATATTTAGTTTATATATATATGGATGATACATATTTGGTTTATATATATTTGATTTATATATATGTATTTGATTTATATATATTTGGTGTTTATATATACACACATATTTGGTGTGTATGCATATATATGTACATATTTTGCATATATATCAAAAATTTCAATGCTACATAAGAAATACATGCCAGAGGAAAAGAGTTTCTTGGAAATAGAATAAGATGAACTGTAATGAGTTGAAAAAGTTTAATTCTCTGCTTACTTATAGTGGTATGTTTTTTCTTGAATTAACCATCCAAATAAAAGGACCTTTTAACATTTATTTCTGATTTTTAATAATAAAATATTTTAATAGAAAAATATATCAATGACATTTTTGATCAAATTAAATCTCAAGATTCCTTTCAATGTTTGGTTACTTTGGAAGAGCACTTCTTAAATGCAAAAGGTGAGCATGAGTATTATTTATGAGTATCATATTTATAATCACCTTTGAAAAGCTCAAATAATTTTTGCCATGAAAATTAAAATCTATTCTGCTCAAATGTAGAATATTTAAAGTTTATAGTGCTATAGTTATTATGATCACAACAGATACAAATCGAAGTGTAAGACTTTCATAAATACAGAAAATGAACACAATAAAATTTTTAAAAAGAAGAAAGAAAGAAGTAGCATTTATAATTTTTATAAGAATAGACTTTAGAAATGGAGTGATGGTTTAAATTATAAGGCTCTAATATTGCAAAGTGAAAATGTCTATTTTAAATACATTATCATTAACTTTTGGTATGCTACATCTCATTACACAATGAAGAAGATATAATTGTTCTTCTCGATATTAAGGTTGTAAAAAAAGGGCATTAAAACACAAACATACTTACCTATACAGAAATACATACAACACAAAGTTTCTACGATTTATAGTGTTTTAGCGTCATATTTTATAATTAAATATTATTTTTTAACTCCATGACTTAATTTATATATTGACATACCCATTTGAGGCAGTGGATTATTTAAAAATGTACATTCTATGTTACATGCTAAAAGTCTTGCTCTATATGGATAGTGAAATGGAAAAAATCACTTCTTAAAATTCCTATACTCCCAAGAAGATTTCCTGTCAAAAGTTATTGAACAACAATATGGCAATTATTTATGTTATCTTTGGGTAAAATTAGTGGAACTATGTGCATGGGCACCTTTATCTTTTACCAGAATTAACAAGAATGTACCTAAAACAAATTCAGGGGGAGGAAAGAATGTTCTTGCTGATACTGGAAGTAGTGCAGAACATAATCACCTTTGTGCTCATAACAAAATCTACTGTATGGTTCAATGGGAAAGTATACAATGGTTACTAGAAAGTCAATTTAATTAACCCTAAGCTCCCAATAATTGCCTTGTATACTCTGTTGATTTCAACAAAGAGAGAAAACAAAGTATAAAATGGAGAATGTAAGGGTACTGTTTTGCTTTGCTTTATTTTCCACTGAGCATATAATACCCTCGAATTAAGAATCAATGCTCCTAAGGCACTCTGGGCTCTGCAAAGTCCCACACACGTATAGAAGCTTTAATGTGATCTGAATAGTAGGTAAAGTGTTTTTTAGCAATTACTGCTTATATAGCAGATGAGAAGTGATTAAAATAATAAATTGAATTTCATTTCTGTACAGTCAATGATGTAAGTAGGTGGAAGGGTGAAGTAATTACAATAATACATTGCTTAACAATGAGATATATTTAGAGAAATGCATCCATAGACTATTTCATCCTTGTATGAGCATCATAAAGTATAATTACATAAACCTTGATGGTTTAACCTACTACACTGAGGCTACATGTACAGCATATGACTGTACTGAATACTGTAGGCAATTATAGAACAATCGTAAATATTTGTATATTTAAACATAGAAGAGGCACAGTAATAATATATTATTACAGTTAAAAAATGGTACACCTATACAAGGAACTTACCATGAATAAAGCTTGCAGGACTGGGAGTTGTTCTGGGTAAGTCAGTGAGTAAGCAGTGAGTGGAGGTGAAGGCCTAAGACATTACTGTACACTACAGTAGACTTTATAAACATTGTACACCTAGGATACACTAAATTTATTTTAAAAAGTTTTTCTTTAATAATAAACAGCTTGCTGTAAAATTTTTGCAAATTTACTTTTAAATTTTTTAACTTGTGACTCTTTTGTAATAATACTTAGTTGAAAACACAAACATTGTAAAGTTGTATGAAAATATTTTTTCTTTATATCCTTGTTTTATAAGCTTTTTTATAAAGCTTATAAAATGTTTAAAATTTTTATTTTTAATTTTTTTAACTTTTTAAACTTTTTTATTAAAAAACAAAGACACAAACACACATATCAGTCTAGACCTGTTATACAGGGTCAGGATCATCAATATCACTGTCTTCCACCTGTACATCTTGTCCCACTGGAAGGTCTTCAAGGGCAATAACATGCATGGAGCTGTCATCTCCTATGATTAAAAAAACCTTCTTGAATACCTCTTGGAGGACTTGGCTGGGGATGTTTTACAGTTAACTTTGTTTTTTTATAACTTGAAGGAACACATTCTAAAATAACAATAAAATGTATAGTATAGTAAATACATAATCCAGTAGCACAATAGTCTTTATTATCACTATCAAGCATATGGACTCTACATAATTTCATGTGCAATAGTTTTATACGAAAGGAGTTGCAGTATTTTAGTTTATGTCAGCATCACCACAAAAATGTGAATAATGCATTGTAATACGATGTTATGGCAACTATGAAGTCACTAGGTGAGAAGAACTTTTCACTTCCATTATAAATTTTTGGTCCTATCTTTATGTATATGGTCTGTTGTTCAATAAAATATATTTATATGACACATGACTGTATAGGATAATAGATATAACATTTCTAAAATTGTAAAAGCCAAATTTTATCAGATACATAAGCAAAATTAACATACACCATCTAATTAAAACAAGCCTTATTTTTATTACATTTTTTTGAAATATTATTTACTCACTTGATATGTTTTTATCCCAGAGAATAAAAACCTAGATATATAGGTTAATCAATATCAGAATGTTTATTCTGCTTCTCTAAGAACAATACAAACACCAAGATTTGTTGATGAAAATAGCCCTCGTTCTATTTGCCTTGATTCTAAGTGACAATAAAATAAATGAGAATTTGCATGCAAATCAAATAAAGGTAATTAAATATACCTTATATTTTTCTTATTGTTCAATGTAACCAGATAGTCTTAGGGTACCAAACAATTTAAAGGAGGTCTAGACTTCCTTAAATCATTTTTATACTCACTATGTCTTTAAACTAAACAGTCTCTTATTCAATCGGTCAAGTAATATTAGATCTGCCTAAATAAAAATGAATTTCCCTTTCACATACATGTGTTATGTGAATGTGTGTGTATGTACATGTGTGTGTAAAACCACTCTTACTGACATTAATTGAATATGCTTGAGAAGTTCTGAAATTTATTTAAGAACTAGGCATATCCCTTAGTCAACGTTGTGTGAATTTTCATTTGACTTAAGAAACAGATGTAGGTTCATTATTAAGTTTTCACTGGTGAAAGAATTCCGGACCCAAGAATTATGATAGAGGCTAGTTAAACATCAGTGATATAGAGAGATCCAGTTCCTGTGGTTATGGGAGCTTGCTGCTATTTAAAACAAGACATCAAAAACTGTATGTATCATACGTGTAAAATATATCTGCATCAGAATAGGAAGAAAATTATTCAGTAATCATACATTACTAATTCTGTGTCTAAACAATGGAATCAAGGCATTTATATTCTGAACTTATATGTATTCACCCACAGGAAAGAAGTAGCTGTTCGGACTCTGTAGACAGCCCCACCAAACCTTGCACACCAGGTGAGGGTGTGATCAGGCTGGCTGTGTCCCCATTTCGTCTCCTCCCTAGAATGCTTCACAGAACATGATTCAAGGGTAATCTCAACCGTGGTGATTTTTGCTTAGAGACAAAGCTCTTGTTGCACAGCACCCCTGTGTTTCATTTATATATTTCATTTTTATTATTTGTTTATATTGCATGATGTTTGCAAGGGAAGGGTTTTAAGAGGTATCTTTTTAAATATGTTTAATTCAGCTGACTTTTCTGTTTTCCTTCTTTGGCTTCCTAACAGTGCACTTGATAAGTTATAGAGCAAATATTCATTTCTCAAAATGAAAAGAATTTTAGCCTTTGACCACATTAAATTTTGTATTAGTCATTTTACTCAGACAACTATATTTTTAAAAAATTTGAGGTCCATATTACATATACTGCTGATTATTTCATTCTATCTTCTAGTGATATGAAAGAATAATGGCAGTGATTTTCATATTCTAATGTTCAATTGATTTTAAATATTTAATGTTCTTCCTCAAGAACACCATTATGTTAATAAGCATATAGAATGGAATAAAAAGTAAAAAGCAAAAATATAAAATTATTGGAAAGTAAAGATACTCTAGTCAACACTTGGTTATAATTATATTTGTGTATGTTTTTTCTAAGTTGGAGGTTGCATTTTATGATCATATAACTTTCTTTGCACACATATTAATTTGAAAATTATAAATATTGTAAATTTCCTTGATTATGATGACTATGTGGCTCACCCTTTTTATTAGAAAGAGTTCTCCAGAACAACAGAACCAATGAAAGAGAGATATAGAAATGTAAATTTAATATTTAAATATAAACACACAGATGCCCATACATAATGAGATTTGCTTTGATGAATTGGCTCACATGTTTTTTGAGGCTGGCAAGTCCAGAATACATAGAACAAACCAAAGAATCTGGAAACTATGGAAAAATTCATTGTTGCAATCTTGAAGCATAATTTCTTCTTCCCCAAGAAACTTCAGTTTTTGTTCTTAAGGCCTTCAACTGATTGGGCAATGCCTACTCACATTATTGAGGGCAACCTCCTTTATTTAAAGTCAGCTAATTATAGATGTTAACAACACTCATGAAGCACATTCACAACAGCACCTAGGTTAGAGTCCGATTGCATAACTGGGTGCTATAGCCTACCTGAGTTGAGACATAAAACTAACCATCTCACTCTTCACCTGTAAATTCTGCTTGTCAAACCTAATTTAATTTTATAGTCTGATGTCATTAATGGAAATAGTCTGTGTAATATGTCACAGAGTACTTTACATAAATAAGATATAAATGATATAATTTATAGTGAAGATGATTATTAGTCTAAGTCTACCAAAAAGCTTTACATATCCTTTTTTAAAGGCTTCATATCTACTATTTCCTACATATTTCTTGGGACTTGTCCTTAACTCATTTTACCTATATGTGCAAGCCTTTTAAGTGAAAAAAAATACTGTGGGAATCAAAAACTGGAAGTGCACATATATTCCAACTCCACCAATTTATAGATAAAGAAAACTCTTATGGTCTCTGAGTCTATGGTTCAAGTCGATGCAGGAGCACATTTTCCTAGTTCTTTGAATTTTGTCTGTAATTAAGTACTTTGTAGTGGGTTCAGTAGTGTACCCCCCAAATTTGTGTCCACTTATAACCTCAGAATGTGGGCCCAAAGAATCTGAGGTTGTTGTGAGCTAGACTGACACCACTGCACTCACTCTATCCCAGGCAACGAAGTGAGTCTATGTCTAAAAAAAAAAAAAAAAAAGAAAGAAAGAAAGACAGAATGTGGGTCTGTTTAGAAATAGGGTCTTTGTAGTTGGTTAAGAGGAGGTCATACTGGGTAGCGTGGGCCCTAAATCCAAGGACTCCTTCCCTTAGAAGAGGAGAAACAGAAACAGAGAAGAGAATATCATGTGAAGACACAAACCCCACCGGGAAGATGGTCATATATAGGTAGTGGTGCAGATGGAAGTTACACTGCCAGAAGCCACCGGAAATTAAAAGAGGCAAGGAAGAACTGTTTCCTGGGGGCGTCAGAGGAAGCATGGTCATGCACATCGGGATTTTGGACTTGTAACCTCCAGAACTGTGAGACAATACAATTTTGTTTTTTTTGGGTTTTTTTTTGTTTTGTTTTGTTTTTTTGAGACAGTGTCTCACTTTATTGCCCAGGCTAGAGTGAGTGCCATGGCGTCAGCCTAGCTCACAGCAACCTCAAACTCCTGGGCTCAAGCAATCCTGC
>VSMD01027356.1:0-46361 GCA_008750895.1 Mirza zaza | reverse complement strand
CCCCTACTGTTTAGAGGATACATTCCTTAGCAAGCCATTTAAAGCACAACATGATCTGCTGCCTATTTTTTTTTCTTCTTCTGCATTAGGCATTAGCGAACTGTGGCCTGTGGGCTAAATCTGGCCCCACATGTGTGTTTATAAAAAAAGTTTTACTGGAACCCAGCAATAGTGGCCATTTGTTTACATATGGTCTATAGCTGCTTTTGCACTTCAATGGCAGCAAAGCAGTTGTGACAGGGACCCTATATGGCCCCAGCAACCTGCAAATATTTATTACCTTTATGGAAAATGTTTATTGACTCCTGTCTAGCCTCATCTTCCAGGTTTCATCCCAAAAGCTGTTTGCTCCAGTCCTGGCAGAGTGGTGATTTCTTTTCTGCCTCCAATCCTTCTCCTATGCAGTTCCTTCCACCTGGAATGCCCTTCCCCATGTGCCTTTTCCTCCAAGGCTCACTCATTCTTAAAAGCTCAGATCAAATCGCTCTGCGAGTGAAAGCATGTTCTACCAATATCCACAGCTGGACACAGCACCCACCACCCTTAACTTATAGACTTGATTATGCATTTTTTTTTTTAAATTACAAGCCATGCTGCTTGGCAGTTTTGCAGAAAATATCTGTTACCCCTATTGAGTTGAATGTTGAGAAAGGCAAGAGTGGGTCTGGTTCATAGAGCACTGGCCACACAATAGATACTAGGGACATGTTTACTACGCTGAACCACCACCCGGGGTCACTTTCCTCCCCCTTCCTCATCTGTCCTCTTCACCCCAGCCTGACTAGGGTGACTAACTGTCCGAGTTTGTCAGGATTGAAGGGTTTCCTGGCATATGGGACTTCTAGTGCCGTACCAAGCATGCTGGAATGAGATAGTCACCCTAAGTCTAGCCCTCCCTGACTCCTCAACTTAGCAAGCCAGAGAGTTCTCAAAGCTAACCAGTCCTCCAATACCTCCACGCCTGGCTGAGCCTTTGCAGGGTAAGTCTCTTGACAGTTCCCCTCACCTAGTTTTTTTAAGTTAGATCAAAATAATTAAAGACCTCAAAGGCCCCTTATGAGGAAAGGGGCCTCTCTGCGTGCTTATCCATCACGTAACTCGAGTTCCACTCCCTGTTCTTCTTTCTTCGTAATTGCAGCCAGAAGCAAAATAATCATCATGTTGCAGATGAAACGAGATGAGATAAAGCAGATGAATTATCTCAGGCACCTACTGGGATTCCACACGAGGGAGGTTCCATCCACATAAACTGCAAACAATGAGTTTAGAGAGTGGAAACTGGGGCTCCTGGGTGGGAAGCAACTGACAAGGAGGGAATCGGGAACTTGCCTCTGGTACGCGTCCTCTTTTGTGGGTTGCAGGGCTGGCCTGGTGTGACATTCCGTGCAGGTAGGTTCAGGATAGGGAACTTATCCCTGTGTAGGGACAAGTGCTCTCATTTGGTAACAGACTGGTGCGCTCAGGTGTGATCCTGAGCAAACCCTGTAAGTCCTGGCCTCAGACCCGCCCCGAACAACTCAAGGATGAAATGCACGAACACTGGAAATTGCATAGAAGGAAATGAGGATCGATGTCCTGGAATCTAGCATAAGACAAATCCCATCATGACCAACTGGGAGTATGGAATCGGCATCGTTCTTGCACTTAGCGACGTCAAAGTTGGTAGTTAAAAGCCTGTTTTGTCATATGCACCTTCTTATTCAGAGAGATGTTTGCCATTCACCTAGTGTGTGGCAGGCCCTGCAGAATGCACCGTCACTCTATATGACTCAGTGCTCCCCATTGCATCTTACTATTTCAGAGATTTTAAGTTTCATAGGAAAAAAAAACCTATCAGTGTCAATGATCGTGTCTGAGTCATCTGGTTTAAAATCTAGTGCCTGTGCCCTAATGCTGCTTGCATTAAAAATCCCCAGAGTTAGGTGAATTAAGGGAGACTCTAAAGTGGTTTTTTAAAGTGTCCTTTCTGGGGCATGCAGATGGATTGGCAGGACACAGGCATGCAAGGGATGTCCCCTCTTAGAACATGAGGGTTTAATGGGGTCATGGGGATGGCTCAAGTTCTCTCCCACCTGGGACGAACTTTGCTTGATGCAGAGCAAGTCGTCCAGGGGTAAAATGCAGCCTTGGATCATCGGGGTGTTTCGAAGTTTCTGCGGTCCTTTTTCCCCTCTTGCTCTTTGCGCTTTCCTTTGTTTGATGGGTCCCCTAGGAGTGATCGTTGTTCGTGTGACTTTCAGATGAAGTCAGTCTCTGGTTCCACTTTTTGTCAGCCCATGGAGGACAAATTGTTCTCATTAGGCCGTCAAGTAACAAGAGGTCGGCCAACGTCATTGTGTCCAGGGCAGGTGGCATATTCCAGATTTCGGCAATCAGTTTTACTGTGGGCAGCTGGGTCTTTAAAACTTATCACATCTGTTGTTTAAGTGAAAACCAGACCCCCTGAAGGTGTCCTGAAACTCATCGCCGGACGGTAGTGGCCATGGATAGGACAGTCCCCATTGTCTTTAAGGTGTGCCCTCATGCCTTTTGGGAGGTTTCCAGGGACTTGTCTGCAAGGTCAAAACCATGTTTGCTTGAATATCGTCTAAAGGGCGGCCTGGCAGTTTCTCTCTTGGGTCCTGAATCTGGAGGTTATTTTGGGTCAGAGACAATAGAGTATGGGAATAAGACACTAGGACTCAGTTGAGGACTCCGGTAACTCCATGTGAAAGGCCCTTTCACCTGTTGAACGAAAGTAGGACTAGGAGGGGTGTGGGTGTGTATGAGAGAGATCTGTGCAGGCCCTGTACTTAAAGGACCCATCTGTGGTTTACTGTTGTCTTGTCACCATCTTGCAACTCGTACTCATCTTTTGAAGAAGGGGCCCTGCCTCCTTATTTTGCACTGGGTCTCGCCAACCAGACAGCTAGTCCTAAACGGAGGAGAACATTAATTTCTTTCAGATTTGGTATTCCTGGATGATTTGTTCGTGAAGAAAACCAAGAGTAAACATGCTGATGGGGAAAGATTGGAGTTAATATCCTAGCAGCTCATTCAATATTTCCTTATTTACCGAACGCTTTCTGAACAGCTGCTGTGAACCAGACATTTTTTTTGTTAAGCACTGAAGATAGTAAACTGCCCCGCTGAGAGACACGTGGCTGTGTCCCACATACCGATTCAGATTATTGTGTTGCCCTCCGTCTCTGTTTCCATATCTGTTAAATGGGGAGAATAAAACCTCTCTCACAGGGTGGCTGTCAGGACTAAGTAATAATGTGGACACAAAGTGTGGAGCTTGTGGCTTAGCACCTTGCAAGTGTCCAGCGGCTACCCTCCATCTTCATTATTATATGATCCCGAGGGATGGACTTGGAAGACACAGTGGGAACTTCTAATCACATGTGGGGTGAAACGAGCTTGTGAGGGTTAGGGGAGGGCAACCCCTTTGAATTGGGTCCTAAAGAGTGATGAGGTATTAGCTCTTTGGGTGCCATTATGTAAATGGCCAAGGTATTTATCTCTGAATATTCTGGAGCCTTTCCCCCACGGTGCTCTGACTATGCTTCGAGACCATTGGCTGTGGGAAATGCAGAGTCGTGTGCTTGGTAGCAATCAGAGGACCCTAAAACCATGCCATGCCCTGTGATTGTGATGATATGCGGAGATTTTGGGGCCTCCATAGAATTCCCTGGTTACGTTCCCAAGCTAGACCATACTGTGTGGACTGTTTTCCATGGAAGGAGACTGGACATTCACTGAAGATCCTGTTCACACATTGCTTTTCTTACGTGACTGTCATTAGCATGTGGTGGCCCAGCGTCTGTGTTCCTGGCACCGGGCAGAGGGCACTCAGAGACGGCATTGTGAGGGACCCCTGAGAGTAAGGGGGCACTGTGAGCCCCCGTGTCGTGCTGCCCCAGGCCTGCACCTCCACCGCTTGTTCTCCCCCTTGACATTTCAAACTCGTGTAAGAATGAGTGCTTGGAGCCCTATCTTAGGGGTTAGTTTGTTTTCTTTTTTAAGAGTCTGTAGGAGGACGGATTTATGAGAAAGTCCATGAGAATGGTGGGCTCCCAGGAAGTGGGAAGGAAGTAGTGCTGAGCTATGAGGAAAACAGCACAAATCAAGAAATTCAGGGGATTCAGAAAGCCATGCCTTTAACAACAGTGTGGACAGCCTTGCATTTCTGTTCCTTTTCTCTCTCACCTTCCCCCCTCCTTTATTCCCTCTCTTACTCTCTCAATTAATGGAAAAAGGGAAAGAGGAAATATTGAGTAGCTCTATGTGCCCATAATGGCTTTGTACCAGCAGGCCAAGCTCAGCTGCATCTCGCAGAGCTCTTTCCTTGCATGTTTATGGTCTGGGTAGGTCAGGGAGAAGATGCTAGGGCCATGCAGGGGTGAGAGGCAGGCAGCAGCCACGCTGTGGCTCACACACGTTGTCACTGATCTTGCTGGCACGAAGCAGCCCTGGGCCTGTCATTGCTCTATCTCCTCCCAGACCCTCCATCAGCTTCTCCAGCTCTGGGGCCGGACACGGGTTTAGCTGTGATGGTCGGTTCTGCAGTAGAGCTTGGTCACTAGAGTCAGAAACACGAATAATGACATGGGTCTCAGCCATCCTCACGGTGTTGTAGCTTGTGCTTAGAGCTTTTAGCCTGCCTTTGGTCTCCCATGTTTTCTTCCTGACTGACTGTCCTGTAGACGTCAAGCTTCAGTGTCATACCTGGAGATGAAATTACATCCCTGCAGATGGCATTGCAGAGATGGCTTAACCAGCTCTTCAATTCCCTGAAACAAATCCCTTAGGGTGTATGTACACACCCATCCGTCTCCATCTCCTCCTATGCCTACACCAGTAGCCATCCCTGTATCTCTCCCGATGTATCTTAGTGGTTCTCCTTCTCTGGTTTGAGCCCTGACCGACACAATGCCAGGTGCAATGTAGCCGCATGGGATTGAAAGATATCTTAGGAAACTTACATTCTGATGGGGAGAGGAAAACCACAGAAAAGAAAATTAAGTAGAGTAATGTCGGATCATCGTAAGAGTTATAAATAATCAAGTGAGGTGAAAAGGTCAAGACTTAGCCCTGGGTACATGGGGGTGTGTTTTACACATGGCTGACAATCATGAAGGCCTCTGTGATGAAATGATGTTTGAACTGACATTTGAATGGAGAGAAAGAAGCGGTCATGTTATGATGTTTAGAACTTCCCAGGCGCAAAGACCTGGAGGAGAAGATGCCATTGAGCATGAACAAGGACAATATTCCCATCAGTTCATATTTCTTGAGGCTTTGCCCTATCCCAGCCCTGGATTGAGTGCTGTGCTTTGCATGTATTGTTTCACTTAACAGTAATTCACAGCCACCTTGTGGGGCGTGTGCTGGGATGGTCACCATCTATTTGACGGTGGAGGAAATTGAGGCACAGGTGTTAAATATCTTGCCCGAGTTCTGCCACACTGCCTCCTCGTTTTCTAAAACCTGCCCGACTCATCATTCATGTTGTTTCCTTCTTCTAGCTCTTCGAAAAGTCCCATTAGTGATCATTGCTCCATGTTATGAAACTTAGAATTGTTAGCGAGTTTGCTAATAGAAGCCAAAGGCTTTGGATTGATGTGTGGATGCCATGAAAGGAATCTGGCATTTTCTGCTAAAAGTTGACTCTCTGGACTATATTATAGTAAGGCCAGCAGGTCACTGAGGGTATCGGTGACATCTTCAAAGGGCAGGAAGAAGTTCTGTGAATGAACGGACATGGGACTCAACCAGATCCAAACCCTGCAATTCAGACCTCAGACATCAAGAGACTTTCTGCCTTCAGAGCTCAGATTCACAGCTTCCTTACTGCCATGGCCGCTGGGGAAGAGGCATGCCTGGGTTGGTAGAGACGGGATTTTCACGAGGGGCTGTAAAAGTCACACTCCCTAAGGAGAAACAACATGGGGAGACTAGATCAGCCCGTCATCCAGGAAACCAGCCCAGTTGGTAACACCCTTGTAAAAAAAGAGGCTGATAAATAAATAACCAGCCCAGTCCAGCTTTGCCTGCCCTCGGCAGCTGAGATGAAACAGCTGGCCTTGGAAAGAGGCCTTGGGCTTTGTTAACTGGAAACAGATTAGCAAACTCCACCAGCTGACCGGTTTTCCAGTCCCCGGCCTTCCAACATTTGAGAAAGGGAATTTTTTTGTTGTTGTTGAACCTCTCTCTGGCGAGAGCCAGGCAAGCAAACGTTGCGTGCTGGTGAGTAAAAATACTTTAACTTTCCTATGGGTCTTTGACAAAAACCTCAGGGAATGCTATAGAGTGCATGTTGTCAGTATTTTAATCAGCTTCAGCTGTCAAAACTCTTGTAACCCGCCTCTTCTATTTAAAATGTGTCTTCTAGGCATAAAATAATTAAAGGAGCACGATCATCCAGTAGGCTCAGACATTGCAATGTGACAAAACCCTATGGATAAAAGGTATTATTTCAGGAAGTTTTAAATATAAATTTTGTTTTGTCAGAAGGCTGCAGGGCACACATTTTCTATACTGTCAAGCTTGATAGTAACAATATTTATATTTCAAATAAAAAGATTAAATTGCAGTCTTATGTGTTTCTGGTTTTCGTCAAATTTTTTTTTTTTTTTGCTAGTTTATCATAGTGCTGCATCTCAGTATGTCATCAGAATTTTTTTTTTTTTGCTGACGATACTTTTATTTTATTGAAATATTACGCCTTTTACTGTCAATATCAGGGTTAAAATAACGAAGGCAGACAGCCGAACCACGAGGGTTTGGTGGTTTTACAAACAAACGTCTTGCTTTACACCTCGTGGTGGTTTGGGGAAAGAAATGCAAAAGCGAGGAAACCAAACCAAAAAAACAAACATGCTCAGACCCATGTGTTTAGGCGGGTGTTTGGGAAAGCTTTGAGCTTTTCACCTGGAGTCATCTGTGTGCTTTTTTTTCATCCCAGGGTAGGAAAACAAGGCTCAGGCCAGGCCGGCAGAGCCCCGGGAGTGAACTTTTGCTTGTGAATGACGGTGCTGGGCGCTGTGTCACAGCTTGTTAGCTGCCCCGACTCAGTGTCTCCAGAGAGGCCGAGGCAGCCAGGGGAGTTTTCCGAGCCGCAGGAGCTGATGAGTTTCTGGGCTGGCTCAGTGTCAACCCTTCAATATCGCACTTGACAGAGCCGTTTGGGGGCAACGTGGAGAGTGACGTCTGTCGCACCTGTTGGAATGGAGCCTGGCTGTGGCGGGGAGCTCTGGGCTTACTCATGAGAAATGAAGAGGAGAGCCTCAGCCTTCTTCCCATGGAGGCTTCTCTTTGCTTCCTTCTCTTCCCACTTGGCACTGTCCTCTGCTGAGGCCAAGTCACCTGGCTCCTGAGAACTCGACTCCCTCCACGCCCAAGTCTGGAGTGTGAACTTTGCAAGTCAACTAGCGTCAGGAGTCAGTTGTACCTTTCTCTGAAATTGCAACTCATAGATGAGCAGCAACGTCTCCCCCCTCCATGGCCATGGCAGACATCAACAATCAATCCAAACGCTAACACCCAACAGGATGTATCCTCAGAATCCTTTTCAACATAGTTTCCTAGGCAGTGATAGCCAAGCAACCAGAGCTGACAGGCCATCTTTGCCTTGCCTACTCTCTCTGCAGGGGAGAGGGGCACCCGGCTGGAGACGTATGTCCCTAGTAAAGTCTCGTGGCTGAAGTGACGCTTGTTTTAATGGTGCAGTTTACTGCCCCCAGTTAAATCACATTTTGACAATACTTCAGTTCATATTCTGATGTCATTCATGGCAACTCCATTTTGCAAAAGGGAAAATCCAAGACTGAGACAAGTAACTTGCCTGAGTTACTTAACTCAAGACACTTAAGGTGTCCAGTCACCAAGTGATACAGCCAGGACTTGAACCTGGGTCTCTTAATTCAACAACCTGATAAAGAGATTTTGAGCATGTTAGTAATATGTATACATGTATGTATAAATGAGCGAATGGAACAACTACTTAAAGCAAGTATGAAAAGTCCATGGGAGAGTAGGCTGATCCTTACCCTGTTTGATCCTCGTTCTTTCTAAAATCAAGAAGTTTCCCTGAAAAAGTTTGGCTGTAGTTATAGTTGGCATGAAGTGAAAGCTAAAGTCTTTGTCAGGAGCAAAATGGTATTTGAATAGGAAGCTTTGCCATCTCAAGTCGTCTGTCCTATCGGTTTGTGTGCTCCAAGTGAAGTCACATATTTTGCAGGTGGTTAGTTTAATGACCCCCCCAGCATACCCCCAATGGCATTGTTTTCAAAATGTGGCTACCAAAAAAAAAAAAAAAAAAAAACCAGCAGCAACCTTGTGCAAAAATAGTAGTTACCATGTATGAACAGTTTCTCTGGTGCCAGGCCCATTGCTCAGGGTTTAACATGCATTACTGAATTTTCTCTTCAATAACCAACCCTTCCTGGTGGTTATTCTCACTCCCTTTTGCAAGTGAGACTCTGACAGCAAATGGCACTTGCCCCAGTCTGTCCAGGCAGGTGTGGGAGGCAGGTGGAAATCTGTGCAATGTTGAAATCCCCGGCTGCTCACCATTGCGCTGTATCCTCCCACTACAACGTCTTGTATGTTTAAAGGTTCATCTCATGTTTTTATTTTGCCTATGAGGATAGTGAGCTAGAGAGAGATTGCTAAAATTATCAAAGATGACACAACTGGGAATGCCGGGAAAGAGCTGGCCTGAAACATACCAGATACCAGACGATGGGGAGGGGAATTAGGGGATGGAAAAGGGACAGACAGTGGACGACCGGGTGTGTGTGGTGGGCGGGGAGGCAGGAGTGCTCCCTGCTCTGGAGTGGAGAGTCATGGGTCAAGGAAGCAGCAGCCAGGCCACAGAGATACTTGATATATTATATATATATATAATATATGTAATATATAATATATATTACATGTACTATATCATATATAATATATATTTTACATATTATATATAATATATATAATTTTATTTCACTATGTGTTTAGAGTGTCAGCACATCTGGAGGACCAGAAGTCACATGAGATAAGATGCCATATAAGATCAGATGTTCTCAGATGTAAGGTTGTAGGATGGACGGGAAGAGATCTGAAAATGCTAACTAAGCCTTATAATTCTTATTGGGGAGATGAGAAAATGGAACTTCAGAAACTTCATGTTTGGAGAAACAGGATATTCGTCATACCTTGCACTTAATACTAAGGCTGTCATGACAGGCCACGCAGTATCTGCGTGAGCACAACTTCCGCACGGTCTTCTCATTATTTCCAAATACCCGCTTTTTTCGTTCATCACAGAGGGACCTGTCATGACAACACAGCCCACTGACTTTAGGGTTGGCAGATCAATAGCACACCACGTAGGGAACATAAAAGAGAAGGCACTCCCCAAAACTCCTGGAGGGGGACGTTGGTAATTTCTGGTCTCACAACCAGAAATTCATAAGGATAAAAGTCAGTGGGGGAAAAACAAAACCTTTTAAAAAGCACCGGTTTTCAAATAGGTGATTCATAGACCTGAAATGACTGGCAAAGGAGGTCTAGCTATCAAGAGGCGAAAGAGTCATTCTCAAGCTGAAGCCTGAATGTGTCATAGGGCGGTTTTCAAAGTTTTCCTCCATTTAGGAAAATATAAAAGAGCCCATTATATTAACAGTTCATCTCAATCCATCAAGTGAATTTCACGGCTTCATTGTGAAACTTAAATAGTCTACGTTGTAAAAGAAAAAAAAGAAAGGCAAAGTCAAAAACAAAACAACATGAAATTGATACTCTAATTGTATAAAATCATACAGTTGGGATTTATCCTATTTTTTCAAGAAAAAAGATATAAAGGGACTCAGAAGCACAGGGAAGACAAGACCCTCCCAAAGACTATAACCAAACTCTTGAAAAGGAACAGGAAAATAGATCTAACAGGCCCCTAGAAACAAGTCAACATACGCAAAATATAGTCAATTTCCTACAGGAGGATTGCCCTGAATATTCATGTAATCGCAGGTCATCCACGAATCAGTTTCCCAGGACCTCCCAAAATGAGGAGACATTCTCAGTTAGAGGTTTCCTGAATTAAGAAATTAAAATGGCACAAGTTCAAGGAAAGAGGTGACAGTCTACCTTGTAACAAAGTTATGGTTAAAGGAGGAACTGATCCTTGCATTAGGGGCACTTGTTTACAGGAAGAGTAAAGCCTACAGTGGGGACATTACCATAGAAAGGGAATATTCAGCCCTCCTTAGTGGGAAGAGAATCAACAGGGAAGAATGAGGTGGGGAATACAACATGTTCATATCCAACTCTCCCACGAGCCGTTATTGACGCCACCAGCAAATTAATCAAGGAGCGCGTTGGTTTGATAAGGAAGCTGTCACTTCCTCTGCTGAGATTGGCATGCCTTGTGACATCGGTATAATTGATGTATGTTCAATACTACCCAGATCTGCCTCGGAATCTGTGCGAGAACATCTGATCGTTTCATCAAACTTAAAAGTGAAATACTAGGAAGGCGAGTGGTCCAGATGGCCACAGATGTTCTCAGATAAAATAAGATTTCTTAAAAAAAAATTATTAAAAGCTGTTTAACAGATGCCACGATCCACAAAGGAATGGTTCGTTGTGCACGTGTTGGTTTTGGACAAATATCTGGGCTGGGAGCAGGAGCATTCACAGTCATTTGCGTAGCCCTGGCATGGGTTTGTGTGTGGTCACTGCGGTTTCCTCCAAGGAAGTTATGCCTTTCTTCCTGGACCATCCGTGAGCACTCATTCAGCAGGAGTGCAGCCTCTTCTTTTAGCTTTCATCATTAACTCACCTCAAGGGAGAGTGAGCCCTCAAAGGGTCAGATCTTGGCCCGTGTTGAAATTCACAAGGTCCTCATTCCTGATCTAAAATCAAAGATAAGTATGGCATGTTGTAGATATGCCATGTTGCTACAAAGAATCCAGCATGTGCTGTCTAGAGTAGATGCATCAACAAAAGGCTACTGAATTGCCAAGGAGAGAGTGACCGATGGCATAACAGTCAGGACAGCTGCATATGACGGTTTGTTTAGGATAGAGGTAGACAAACTAAAGCCCTGGGGCCAAATCTGACCTGCCACCTGATTCTATAAATAAAGTTTTATTGGAACAGAGCCACGCCCATTCCTTTAAGTATTGTCTATGGTTGCTTTTGCATTACAGTGGCAGGCTTGAGTAGTTGTGAGAGAGACTATATGGTCCACGCAGATGAACGTGTTTACTGTCTGGCTCTGTATAGAAAAAAACATTCAAACTCAGGACCCTACTTTAGGGTCTTACCTCTGCCAGGAAAAGCTTTCTCTACCCCAAAACTAGCAACTTCCATATCATTTCATCCATCAGTTCATTTCCTTATTTGCTCTTCAACAAATTTATGAAGTTCCTTCCTCTTTTTCTTTCCCCTGAGAAGATTACTTTTTTCTTTATAGAATTTGCAAAGGTGCATAAAACTTAGTCTGTTATCAAAGTGCTTAAAGCATAAAGGGTAAAGTATTTTGTGGAAATTGGCTTCATCATCATTGTTCTTTTGGCAGCAGTGGAGCATAATATCATTAGCATATTAGTAACGTCCATGTATTGAGCTCTTGCTGTATATGGCAAACTCAGTGGTGATGGCTTCACCAGTATCATCTCATTCACTCCAAACCCCAATACCCTGAGGTAGCCATTGTGGCCATTTCACAGATGGGAAGACTGAGGCCCATAGATGTTGTACCATTTGCCCAAGGTCACATAATCAGCAAGTGATGGATTGGTAAGTGAAACCCAGCTTTGCTGAAAGCCAAGTTCATGCTTTCAAAACGGTCAGGATGAGTGTGTCAGACCTTCCCTTGCACTCAGTACGTATTTTCCTCGAGTCTGATGCTCCCGACTTGGCTAGAGACAGGGACCCAGAGGAACAGCCACCACCCTAAGAACCACCCAGCATTGCCTTGGCCTCAGGCTCAGAGGCTGTGTCTAATCCCTGTCTCAGGAGTGACAAGCCCTGCCCACAGAGATGCTCAGAGACCCAACCAGCATTGGGATGTGCTGTGATACTCGCCTTTCTCACAAGGATGAACACTGAGCAAATGAATCGGATGACTTACATTTCTCGAATAAAGAACACCAAACCCGTTGGCTTCCACCTCGCATTCCTTTACTCAGTCCTTTCTCCTGCAAAGTTAAAGGAGGTGATGCACGCGAAGGGCTTACCAGGTGCTTAGACACTGGTGGCTTTCACTTTTACATCTCAGGCTCTTGATGGTTTTTGGCCTCTCCTAATCCCAAAAAAGCTAGCACTTGGATGTTCATCCTGGTTCCTTGGATCAGCGTAGGACACAGGGAGTGGCTTAAACGGTGGATAGGGTTTATTTGACAAAGCAGTTTAGAACCCAAAAAGGCCCCATCAGCCCCGTAAGGCAAACGCCTCTTAGACCAATCTCTGCGGGGTTGGATGGCAGCATCTATTATATCACTGTCAGCTCTCTTGGAGCCCCAGGAGAGAAAACTGCCCTTCACTCTGCATCTCCTAGATCTCTTCTTGCAGACGAAAGGACCTTAGGTCAACAAAAGAGTGGACCCTCCATCCTGGAGTCCGTGAGGGTCCCCAACGGAAGAGCCAGTCTGCCGTGGGCTTTGTTGGGGGAACCACTCGACAGCACAGCACAGTCCCCTCGAACAGAAAGCTCATTGTAGTCGATTTTTTAGTGTACGTTTTCTGTTGCTTCTTTAAAGCAACTACATGCCTCTGGGGGTGGGGGTGTGTGGGGTAAATGACTGCAACCACAGCACCAGAGGGGAGGGGGACTGGTTCCAAGGAAAGTGTCTCCCCTACCAGCGATGGTTCCACGAAAGACATGTGACTCCACTGTGCCACAAGGATACAAGCAGGGATTTGCTGGGGGCTTCCTCCCACTCCTGAGAGAACTTTCTAGAATTGGGCTGTCCAATGAGGTAACCCCTAGCTACAGGTGGCTACTGAGTTCTCGAACTGTGGCAAGTCCAAATCGACATCAGCTTTCTAAGATTTAGTATGAAAAGACAATGAAAAATACTTTCTTTACATATCTGTATACACTCACATGTATATATTACTGTTGATCACGTGTTGAAATCCCGGTGTTTTGCATAGATTGGGTTAAAGAAAATGTATTTTAGTACATTTAATTTCACTGGTTTCTTTTTACTTTTTGGAACGTGAGTACTAGAAAATGCAAAATGACATTCGTGACTCACATTGTATGTCTATGAGTTAGAGCTGTTGTAGAGCCAACGTTTCTCCTTTTCTGGGTATTGTCACATGTAGATAGAGGCCAAGAACTGGTTTGTCTGTCCTGCTGTCAGCCCGTGGGTAAAGCCAGCATGGGGGGAAGGAGAGAGTGAGGAGACAGAGCCAGCATGTGATATTCCAGGGACCTCTGTACGCCCTACCCTGTGACCCAGGGAACATTCTAACATTCAAGCACGTTTTACATAGGGTTTCCTCTTACCTGCTATTTGAAAGCATTTATACTTGTATGTGGACTAGAGGCCTCATTTCCTGAGCTCTTAGGGAAGGGTGTGCACGGAGGTATGAGGGTTTAGAATGGGGAAGAGAAACTTTGGGATCTCCCAGGGCTTGTGGCCAAGCTCCAGAGAGGCCAGGCAAGCAGCTGACTGATTCAGCCTCTCAGAGGTGGGACATGAAGGTGCTTCTCAGATGGCTGGACAGTCAGGGATGCCTTAGAGCTGAGTCCCACTGCCCCACCATAGGAATAGGCCCCAGCAAGAAGCCTGGGGGACAGTTACAGAGAAGGGGCCTCCTGGCCTCAGCCTTTCCAATGCCTGGTGGAAAGGTGAGACTTTCGTGAACCTGAACAGGGAGAACTAGTATGCTGGTGGCCTCCTGGTACCCCTTCCTTGGCAGTCTGCCCTATGACACCTGCTTCCTGGGACTTGTGACTGGGGAAGTAGGGCAGGACGATGGAGGGAGCCGGCCCAAGGAACAAGCTGCACAGGCTTGGGCAGGGCAGAGGAACCCTCTGAGCGGATGGTGACTTGATTCTGGACTGTGGGAATGGGGAGCCGGGGAGTATATAGGTCAGAATGTCCCAACCTTCAGTCTTGGCTCATGACTTGCAAAGTCTGTCTGCAAACACCAGTCACATTTGGGATCTGGAAGCTGCTGCAGGGTTTTTAGAGCTCTCTTCCAAAAATCCTAGACATACCGTGAGTTCCTGTCGAATGATCTCCCTGGCAGTGCCACAAGGACTGCACTGTGTTGACTGTGTAGGACTCAGGTAGGCAGCCAAGTGACATGGTCTGGCTTAGCCCAAAGCAAAACTCGGAGTTTAGCGAAGTTTGAGCATTCTTACTTGTCCCTCTCTCATACTCTGTTTCTGCCACCTCTTAACTTTCCCAATCCTGGGAGTCTACTGACTCAGTATTTTTCCAACATCAGTCACTCGTTTGTATGCTACTTCCAGGTTTTTGGCCAAATAATTATAACTTTTATTTCTTTTATGTTTTCTTTAAAGAAAAGCAACTTGATTGCTTCTGTTTCTTAAAGCAACTTGCTTGGTTCTTTTCTTAACTTTATATTACTCACATGTATTATCCTGAGCAATGATATGTATGACATCACAGATTTGATAAGAGTTGTAGTTAGAATGTTTCTTTTCCATATACATGCAGATACATAATAACAAGAAAATTCATGGTCCAATTAAACCATCCCAGTTACCCCCTGATCTCTGGGAGCCCCAGCTCAGGAGACATAGCATTGTCACACAGACTCTGGACGAGCCCGGTCTTGCAGAACTCCCTGTGGTGATGGGAATGTTTACGTCTGCAATGTCCAGCACAGCAGCCACTAGGCACATGTAAGTATGAAGCACCTGAAATGTGGCAAATGTAACCGTGAAACCGAATATTTTAAACGTGCTTTTAATTTATGTAAATTTCAATTTAAATAGCCACATGTGATGAAAGGTAATTATATTAGACACCACCGCCCTGGAGTATCTGCCTTTCAAAACACATACTAGGAGAAAGAATGAAACTTCAGCTGCATACCGTAGGAGCACTTTACATAATTCTTTCTTTCTTGTTTTTAAGAACCGTGCGAGGGAAGTGTTACCTCGTTCTGGTGGTAGGCTGAAGTCAAAGATGGGAGGGTTTGCCGCTGTATCCTTAAATACACAAACAATGAAACCATCCCTGTTATTTACAGAGAGAGGCGGGAGAGCACATTGCCATCTAGTCCCCACTACATTCAAGATTTAAAAGGTTGACATTTCCTTTTTTTCTTCTTTCTCTTTTTAAACACCCAGTCCTCCTCATTAACCAGATATCTTTATTCTCTAAATATTTACCACCCAAATGAAATTTACAGTTTAATTTGCTGTATAAAATCATTTATTGACTGATAAACCTCATTACTAAGCTTCAGCACAGCCCGGGCACTCCCGACAGTTTTAATTCTTGTAGCAGCAGGCTCCAGCGAGAGAAAAACAATCCTGTCAAATTAACGGCGGGGGTCTAAATTATTCAAATACACTAAATCCATGCAGAACCCTTCCTCTGGCTCATCATTTTTCTTTCAGAGCCAACAATTAACCGGCAATATTCTCCCTTAAACAATGACGGCCATTCTGAAAGAATTCTGGGAACAGGGAGAATTTTACCTTCCCATGTGTCCTTCTGCTTTTGGGGGCACCCAAGCAATGACCTCGAGATGGGGTCCCCGTGGAAAGGGGAGGGTTTTTCTACCCCACCCCCTCACCTCTTCAGAGCATACCGTTCTCTGTGTCTTTTCTTTTCCCCTACCACCCAGGTCGGGGGCTGCATTTTGGATCTCAAGGTGTGTATGGCTAGCGTCTATACCAGGTGTGCACCAGCCTGCAATTAATGAATTGGACAGGCCCCTTTCTGCCCGTGGGGGAAGAAAGTGCCTCCAGTTTTCTGCCTGCAACAGGAACCAAACTAATTACCGAGCTGCTGATTCAGAGGATAGGCCCACTTAATGGAGCCTACAAAAGAAAAAAATCTAAAAATGATCGGAGCTTCAGAACACCACATAGCAAGAAGCCCTCTCCCATTTGAGTAGGAAATCTTTCCCTCCCTGTTGGTCACAATTTGCACACTGAATGGGCTTGGATGTTGGTGGGTTTGTTTCTCTGATGCCCCCTAACAGAGGTGGAGCCCCCGTTATGATACCTGATGTCAAAGTTCTTAAACAGAAAAAGAAAAAAAAAATTAAGATACTAATCTCGACTGTGTATGCACAAACTCGTTCATTCTTTCATCCAGTATTTATTGAGTGTCAACTATCTGACCAGCACATGGTGCACAGACGGCATCATGGTGCTAAATGTGGATAAAGAAAAACCAAAGAATGACTCTTCATATAGGACTTAGCCTTTTGGGTCAAGGTGGATCAGAATGTGCGAACCAGACCCACCTCAGAGATTTGTTAGAAATAAAGATGAGTTAGACTCTCCTGAGACAGACTGAATTGGAATCTCTCAGTGGAATCCAGGAATCTGCATTCTAATCACCTTGCCCAGGTAATTCTTAGCACTTCCAAGTCAGAGAACATGTGCTTCCATCTTTCCAGATGACAGATACACACGAGAAGCCATCAGGCAACAATGACCGCAATAGAAACACCAGTGTCAATGGGTACAGAGAAAACACCCAATAAATATAGATGAAGGACACGTTTGGTGTCCATGGTCCCCATTCAGAACCTGCATATGGAGTTTAAAAAGGGAGTAAGTACAGCATGGGCCAGGCACATGTGCACAGCTTCAAGGGGCTCCTTTCTTATAAGCAAGGGTATCCCTGCCCAAGGTGTTCATGGGGGCCTATTTTTCCCCCTTAATGTAGTTCATTTCGTTCAACATTTTACAATAGTATTAGATTCATGAAAAAGTTGCAAGGATACTACAGAGCATCTCCGCATACTTTGCACCCAGTTTCTCGTATTTTTAACATGTTGCATGGGTGTGAGTCATTTGTCGCAATTAATCCATGTCAATACATAATAATTTGTTAATTTCTGTAATTGCCTTGGATTTTCTTAGTGTTTAACTTGTCCTTTTCCCACCCAGCATCCCACATTACACTTCATAGTCATGCCTCCTTAAGGCTTCTCTTGGTTGTGACACTTTCTCGAACTTTCCTTGTATTTGATGACCTTGACTGTCGTGAAGGTCAGGTGTCATTTTGTAGAATGACCCTCAACTGGAATTTGGTAGATGTTTTTTTCTCATGATTGGACTGGGCTTATGGGTTTTGAGGATGTGAAGTACAGATGTAAAGTACCATGTTATCCCATTATATAGTATCAACATGACTTATTTTTCTTATTGGTATGTAATAGTTGTACAAATTTTGGGGGTACCCATGATATTTTGATGCTTATATACAATGTATAATCATCAGTGTGTGTCATTGGGATACCCATCACCTTCAACATTTACCTTTCCTTTTTGTTGAGAACATTACAAATCTTCTAGCTATTTTGAAATATGCAGTGAATTATTGTTAACTGTGCAACTTTCCCAGTATACTATCGAATGCCAGAACGCATTCCTTGTATCTAAGTATATTTGGGTACCCTTCAACCAACTTCTCTTTATCCCCTCTACCCACCCCCTTCTCCTTCCCAGCCTCAGGTAACCCCCAGTCTACTCCCTGCCTATATGAAATCCATGTTTGTAGCTCCCACATATAGGTGAGAGCATGCAGTATTTATTTCACTTAACATAATTATCTGCAGTTTCGTCCATGTTGCTGCAAATGTTGTGATTTCATTATTTTTATGGCTAATAGTCCTCTGCGTATATATACCACATTTTCTTTACGCATTCATCCACCAATGGGCACTAAGGTCGGTTCCCAGTATCTTGTCTACTGTAAATAGTGCTGCAATATACATGGGATTGTTTTGCTGATTTTCTGTCTTTCAGATCTATACCTAGTGGTGGTATTGCTGGGTCATACGGTCGTCCGATTTTTGGTTTTTTGAGGAACCTCCAATGCTGTTTTTCGTAATGGCTCTACATGCCCACCGAGAGGGTACAAGCACTCTCCTTTTCCCCACCCTCACTAGCAGTTGTTACTGCCTTTTTGTCAGTGCTCATTCTAGCTGGGATAAAAAGACACCTCCCTGTGGCTTTGCTTTGCATATTCCTGATGATTAGTGATGTCAACATGGCTTCCCGATCTTGACCTTGACCCCCTGGCTAGGGCGTGTTTGTCTGGTTCCTTCTCACTGTAAAGTTATTTTTTCCCTCTCTTTCCATACTGTGCTCTTTGGAAGGAAGTCTGTATGTGCAGCCCACACTTAAGGGGTGGGGAATATACTAGTTGAGCATAGAGTAGCTGCATACATTATATGGAATTCTTCTGTATGGGAGAGGTTTGTATAATCTCTTTCCTGTATTCAATCAATCATTTGTTTATGTTCACATGACCTTGGGTTTGCTTGTTACTACCGGAGTGTCATTCCTTCTAGACTTTCCCAGAACTAGGGTAAGACCGTATTGGTGTAATCTATGTATACATACGTATCTACAGCTATATCTATATCTCTATATTAAATGAAACACAAAGTCCATACAGATGGTTTTTAACTCTAATCCATCACCATGTGGATCATTCTAGATTGTCTCTCTTGCTGATCTATAACCTTCCACTCCAACAGTGAGGGGCCTGGCTCCTACCCCCCTGCCATCATTTACTTTTTGCTCATACATACACTAAGAATTCAGAATCAACTTGTAACCCCCATGGAAGCTCCCTTTCTATGTCATGTCCATCTATAACCAGAGCAATGTCTGTTACTTGCAACTTACTTTGGGATAGTCTGGCTTGCAGTAACTCCCTTCTAAGGCTACTGCAGTAGAGATGTACTGAGTGCCCTGGGCCATCCTCTCCCTTCTCTGATCTGTCCCTGCAGACCACGGCTCAATTCCCACTGGAAGCCAGTCTAGAGTTGCCCAAGGTCTGTAACAGCTACCCCTGCCTTCTCAGGCCATAGGACAGGTATCAGTATCCATTCAAGCATGACCTAACTACAGACCTAGTTCTGTGATAAGGATAGCGATACGGAGATTGATGCAACAGGTACAATCCCTTGGTACAATCCCTGTACCAAGTAGTTCTGTGTTTAATTAGTAGTTTAATTAGAGGAGTTATTGCCATTTTGTCATCGGTTTTCTTGAGTCCCACCACACAAGGAAGCATGGGCTACAACACACAGTGTCTCAGGGGACAGAGCCTTCCTCTGGGCTGGGACATGTGGGAAAGCTTCTCAAAGGAGGCACCTCTTTAGCTGAGTCCTGAAAAATTGACTATTGCTTTTAATGTGTATCTGTTGAGTCTTCCAGTATGGGCTGGGCATTGAGACGATAATGAAGGAAAAAAAAAAAAACAACAGACAACCCGAGTCTCCATGAGACCAGTAGCCTTAAGTGAGGGATCCAGGCATTTATTTGCCTAAATGGCAGTTAATCAGGTGGGGATATGAGGTTTCAGTCCTGAGATTTCAGCAGCAAAGGTTTCCATCAGTTCTCACATCTCTGCATTCCTCCAGCCCCTCTGGGAGGACACTCTGCCAAGATTCCCAAGCCCCCGGCTTACCCGGAGCTGTGTGCCAATTCCTGCCCCTCAAGAACACGGAAGAGGGGAGGGGATATGGGTGCCAAGTGGGACAACATCCATTTGATCCTTTTTATATGTAAATGTGGCTTTAAATAATATTTTGTAATGACCTGCATTCCTGTTAGGAAATATCTCTTGATGATTTATCCTTCTTTTTGCAATTACAACAGTCTAGTGATCTTGTTAATTAGTGCCAAAGAGGGTTTTTCAGCACCTCATTAAAGGTTTTCCCTTTCAAGACACCCACCCAATGCTCTCATCCACAGCCAGGGGCAGAGAAAGCCCATTTTCTTGTGGGTGGAAACTCATCTTCCATCCTCAACTTGTTCCTTTCCTCCCTTCTCCTTCTCATGATAATTCTTTTTCCTTGTGTTTGTCTCCCTCTTCCTCCTCTTCATTCTGAGCTCTCTTCTCTCCTTTTTCTTTTATTCTAAACCATAGTTGGTCTTACTGTTCTGAAACATTGTTTTAAATGTGTCAACAGTGTATACTTTTCTCCTGGAAGGATTGTTCTGTTGCAGTATTTAATTCAAAATCTTCTATTTAGTGAGTTTGGTTGAGAGTCTTCTGTGTTCTAAGTTCCGCCACAGACATCAGGAGAGACTGGCCCATAAGACTCTTAGTTTTGTCCCATAAAAATAACAAACAATGAATAAATGAGGGATTCTCCGGTCCAATAAACTTTGTTAATGCTACATGCCCTATCCCAGCATATTGGCAGACTGTGGCCCTAAGGCCAAATCCTGACCCTGCTTGTTTTATAAATAAAGTTTTATTGCAACACAGCCACACCTATCATGTTGCCTGTGGCTGCTTTGCTTTGTGGCAAGAGCAGAGTTGAGTAGTTGCAACAAAGACCACTTGGTCTGCAAAATCTAACATTTTTACTCTCTGGCCCTTTACAGAAAAAGTTCACTGACCCTTGCTCTATCCCATCCTTAGAAATTCTGATTGGTCATTATATATTTAAAGAGTTTGAAAACTTCTGCAGTCAAGAAAACGACTTAATTCTCTTCCACCCATTTTTTTGCCCCCAAAACATTTTTGATCATTGAAACTTCTGCCATTTCTCCCGGATGTAGTGTTCCGCCTTGAAGGTTCTTGTTCTCTGCCTGATTTCAATATGATCTGGCTGCCACCCCAGCTTTCTATCTTCCACCTTGATTTGCAGTAGAGCCAAGGAATTTACTCCTAGACTGCCCAAACCCAGCGCCCTCATCCTTCCACTCAGGCATGGGGGCAGGGCCTCTCCGGGACTCCAGCAAGACATCATTTCTCTTTCCAGGAGCAGTGATGTGTAGAGCCAGCCCCATCTACCAATAATGGCAAAACGGGTTAGACTGGTTTTCTATCCTTGGCTTTCCCCAGGCTCTTGCCTCATCTGACTCATCAATCAGGGCCCAAATGCTGTTTTCTTTGACATTTTTCTGAGCCATTGTTGAAGATTGACCTGGAATGACCTTCGGAGGCAGCTAGACTTGAAGGAAGGGGCATGGTGGTGTTCACAAGTCCTATAAGGTACAGATTTCCCCACTAAGGCCCAAACAGAACCTGGGAGAGTTGCAGCAGGAGAGGCATCTCCGTTGTCCTGGAAAATAGGGAGGTGATTTAGAGAGAAACACACAAGGATTACATAGTCCTTGCTGTTGGATAGTACGATGAAAGCTCAAGTGGGTTTCCAGGCCACTTTCCAGTTCTTCTCATAAATGATGCTTGAAGGAAACAGTGGGTATCACAGGTAGGGTGTTGGGGGAGCTACCTCTTCACCAGGGTTGTGTGGCAGGTAGCCAACAGGTAGATGTCATCCACAGAAATAAGAGGGAGGCTTTGTGAGAGCCAGGTCAATAACTATAGGTCTAAAGGGTCAGATTGAAGTCAAGAGCCAATGCACAAAGGCCAGTGTAAGTGCAGCAGACAGAATTGAAGAATATTTTCTCCAAATCCTCAAGATTTCCTGCTCTGATCTCTAGGAATCTAAGTATGCTAGATATTACTCCCATGATTATGTTGTATTCTTGTCCATGACAAAAGGGATTTTGCAGATATAAGTAAGGTTACTAATCCGTTAACCTTCAGTTAGGAAGATTCCCAGTTTTCTGCAGTTGCTAGGAGAGGAAGTCAGAAAGATTTGACTTACAGGAAGGATTTGATGTACCATTGCTGACTTTCAGGATGGAGGGAACCACATGTCAGGACAGAGGAATAGCTTCTTGTGGCCGAGAGCAGCCCTCACCCATGGCTAGCGAGGAGATGGGGACCTGAGTCCTACAACCCCAGGGAACTGAACTCTGCCAGCAACCTCAGTGGGACTTGGAGGCATGTTCTCCCCCAGAGCTTCAGATTAGAGTTCAGCCTGGCTGATGCCTTGATTTCAGGTTTGTGAGATCCCAAGTAGAGAATCCAGTTAGGTTATACGGGACCCTCTGACCTAAATTAGCTGTGAGCTGCTAAATGTGTTTTATTTAAGCTGCTATGTTTATGGTCATTTGTTACACAGCATCAGAAAACTAATACCTTAATCAAGGCACAGAGATGGCTGATTTGGTGAGTGTTGGAGAGGGGTACACAATGGCATTTTTGCAGCATCCCGCACTTTCCCTCCTCCCTTAGCTGGTAAACTAACATTTCTCCTATCCATAATAGACCTGGCCAGTCAGTGTTCCTTTTGATGTCTTCGTGTCCCCAACCTCAGGAGTTGGCACTGACCAAAGGCTTGATAATGACAGGATTCTATCCTCTTAACCACAGGGATGAGTTCAGGGGTCAGTCAATAACGCAAGTAGGACAAATGAGGATTATTAGAGACATAGTCTCTCTGAACTCTCAAGCCCTAAAAGCCCAGGTAAGCCTCCTAGCAGGGCCCAGGCATCCTTCTAGAATGGAGATGAGACCCAGTTGTGCTCTGACCACCTTTCTCATGAGTTTCTTTTCACGACTGCCTGTAGTTAGCAAGTCACACCCTGCAGCAAACCAACAGGATTTTTCTAATGTCATTAAGGTTACTAATCAGTTGACCTTGAGCTAGGGCGATGAATGGTTTTCTCCAGTTGCAGGCAGAAGGGAAGTCAGAAAGACTTCCTGCCCAGCACTCACCTAGAGAGGGGCTGCCAGCCCTCCTGCAGGGAAGGTAACTCCTACTTGAAGGCTTTAAGGCAGGGGTCCTCAAACTTTTTAAACAGGGAAGCCAGTTCACTATCCCTCAGACCGTTGGAGAGTATGCACTATGGGCCTGGGACGAGTCGGCTGCTAAGCAGGACAGGCAGCAGCAGCAGCAGAAACACCCGGCGGGCCGGATAAATGCGTTAGGCGGCCCACACGTGGCCCGTAGTATGAGGACACCTGCTTTACGGTGTCTTTCATCTCTGTGGCACAGGTACAAAGACTTTGAACAATCACTGCAGGTTTTACAAAAGAGAAGCAAAATAAACTGGTTTGGGCAGGGTGTCTGCAGTATCTCTCCAATTTTCCTGATTAGGTACTAGTGTTAACGAAAAGCATTGAGGGAAGAAGTTCCCTAAAAAAGCCTCATGCCTCAAAGTATGGTTCATGGAACAGCCGCAGTGGTGGCATCTCCAGGGAGCTGGTTAGAAGTGCAGAATTTTAGATCCTAACTCATTTTACCGAATCATAACACACCTCGGTGATACTCAGGTGATCTGTGTGCCCATGACAATGTCAGAAATGCTGCCAGGGGAAACCCACCTGTGAATACTCAAATCACGTCCACTCCATCCTCCAAAAAAAATAACTAGAAACATTATTTCACAGGGGATGGGATTGAGGGAGTGTGCATTTAGGCGTGGCCAAATCTCTGGTCCTCTTCTCTCGGCGCAAATGATACATCCATTCATTTCGTTTTTGTTTGTCTAGAGAGCTTGCTCTGTGCTACACGCTTTTCAACACTCTGGGTAAATTCCCGACAAGAAAACAGGCATAGACACTGTCCAGGTGACATTTACAGTTTGGTGGGAAAGACACATGCTTGCTTTTGTATGTACTTGCAATTGTGATTAAAAAGGAAAAGAATAGGGGGTGGTAAAGAGAGGAATATTTACTCATATTGGTTAGGGGCAGGGTGATTTCAGGGCATCTCAAGGTAGGAATCACATAAGTCATCTAGACCAGGAGAAACCTGCAAAGTAGGGCCCATAGACAAAGACCATTTTGCCGCTTGTTTTTGTAAATTAGGTTCTATTGGAACATGGCCACACCCATTCACTTCCAAGTTCATCTATAGTGTGGCTTTGGTGTCGTAATAGCAAAGCTGAGTAGTTGTGGCAGAGACAAGGTGGACCTGCAGAGTTTGAAACATTTACTGGCAAGGCCGTGTTAGAAAAAGCTTGCCGAGCCATGATTTAGTCCATTTTGGGGGATTTATTACTATTATTTTGTAGATGAGAACTAACCAGGAGAAGTTATTTTTCCAAGATCACACAAGTAAATGCAGAGCGGGTATATGAATCCAGATTTCTTGAGTCTCAGAATCTGAAAAACCCCTTAGAACATCTTAGGCACCTTGCAGTAGAGAAAAGACAAGAGCCCAGGGAGCCATGGGTAAGGCAGGAGCCACAAATCGAAGAGTGTGGAAATAGAAGTTGGCCTTGGGATAGATGAGAGGAGACTATTCCAAGACCAATTTGGAGAAGTGCCCAGTCAGAACACCTGGGCAGGAGGGCACAGGTAATCTGTGAGCTGAGCGGAGCAAACAAACCGACCGAGGATTAGAAGTGGGGGGAAAGTCTAGATGGCAGAAGTGCAAAAAGCACATGAAGTAACTCCCTCCAGAAAATGCAATTTAATGTAAGACTTGAATTATTAATCCCGGCACAGTGGAATATGTGAGCAGAGGTGGTGCAGGGTATTGCAGGCTTCAGAGCATGACAGGCATGGAGAAGGGCAGATGCAAAGCCCCAAGGCAAGAAAGGGCATGAAGTGATTAAGAAAGAAACTCAACGTGGATCATCCAATTTGACCATTGTTTGAATCTGACCTCACTCCAGGTGAGAAAAAAAATCTCCCGGTCATGCCCAGGCTAGACCCTTAGCTGGGACTTGTCAGCCACATGTATTTCAGCAAAAAAGTTTTCCATGGATGAGAAGGCACTAGGTCATTATTCTTGGTCATACTTTTTAAAAAAAGCAACAAAACAAAAATTCATTGTGTTGATCATCTGAAGCCACCCAGTTCTTCTATGAGCAGTATTATTTTTGCCTATTTTTTAGATTAAAAGAATATACTAGAAATTGATAGTCATTTTTATTAAACCAGTTCATAAGTGATGGATTGATCTTAGAAATATTTAAATAGAGTAATGGTGACTAATAGGGGAAGGTGTTTTTTTTCTGACAAGTTCAGTTAAATAAAGTTAAAAAGTGAATTTAACATCATTTTTTTTAACTTGTTAAAGAGATCCAGCAAGTAATTTAAACAAGAAACAGAAGCTACCTTTCTGTTTGGTGCTACTTGTTGGTTTTTCACTGTTCACTTAATATCGTTGAGTTTCACTGTTGGCATTCCAGCCCTGTGCTGTTAAAGATTAAGGAACTGTTCTGAAACTTAACTTACATCCACTAATTATTTGGAACTTTTTTTGCATAATGTTCTCATTTGCACAAAAACCTACGATTAGAGTATCGTTTATTACAATGATTCCCCTATAGCTGGAACAAATGTGGAATTTAAATACAATTTTCTTCCAGAAATTGTGCTACTTGTTCACACAAAAACATTCACCAAATTCACTGAAATGTCAAAAACCAAGCCGGTTGTAGAATCCCAGAGCTAAGTCTGACATGCCTAGGAAAAATCTCCACCATAACAGAGAGAGAGGGCTCCAAGGCTTAAATTTAACTATTTTCCCCAAAGTTTAATTTCCATAGCCTGATTTCACAGAAAGCCATTTTCATCATGGTTTTTAGGTAGTCATAATTGAAAGGGAACATTCTCCCCCTGAGAGTCTCTCCCCAGATAGCTGTCTTTGACAGTGACATGTCTCCCTCTTGGCCAGAAACCACAAGGGTGGGTCCCCCATTGTGTTACATCTTTAATTGTTCTTCCTCAGGTCTACACATACTAAGTTGAGAACCGAGGCAATTATGCAAATAAGTCAAGCAAAAAAACGATGCCCATGCTCCAGCGAGCCGTGATTTCAGTTGACAATGCCTTTGACTTGACTTGTCCGGATAATTGCTTCAAGTTTCCCATGACCCTCCTGCAAAATGCGTGAGCTCCTTTAGAGAGCGCGGGTTTTGCTCGGACAATGCCACCATCTTCTTAAATAGAAGGGGTGAGCGGAAGAGGGATGGGGACTGATGTCTGTCGAAGAGAAGTATGACCTGCGTTAGTTTGTGTTCCCCCAGAATTGCTCGACCCTGAGACAGGAAGGCAAGTGAACGTGAAAATGGTTTATCCAAGAGGTGATTCTAGGAAACGTGGGTAAAGCATTGGGAAAGTGAGATAGTAAGTCACCTCTGTGAGGAAGGAGCTTACGTCTACTGAGGAACTTGAAGCCAATGCAGAATTCTTAGAAATCCCACATGAGGGAGATACACAGCCACTCGCAGCAGTGATTGTTAACGGCTCTAACTGGTGGTGGGGTGCTCTCTCTTTAGCACTTGGGGAGAATGGGCTCCCCCGTACAGGGAGAGCACTCAGGCAAAGAGATAGAAATGCTGACCCAAGTTATTTAGCTGGCAGGTCCTACCATGATAAATCCCAAAAGACTTACTGGGGCACTCACTATATACTTCCAGACTCCCTCAAACCCCAAACCCTTGGTTACTTTTGACCCCATATTCAGATATACCTTTCATTGATTCTCTGCTTTCTGAACAAAGATGTTTGGAGATGAACTTGAACAGAGTTCACACCTTTTTGTTCTCCCAGAGAAGCTAAGTTACAGGAGAACACGTCCATACGTTTCCACTCTGTTTGCAGAGTTCAAGTCGTTTGAGACGCTCCAGTTAAAATAGCCACCGAAATGATGTATTGGTCTAGTGACTCTTCTTCTGAAACCAACTCTGAAATGCTACCGATTTTTGCTCTCAGATGCCTGTATTTCTGTTTTGTGTTTTAAAACTGGAAGATACACTGTACCTGGTTCTTTGATTTGTATGCCTTTCAAGAGCCTTCGGTCCAAGGTAATTAAATTCCAACCGGACTATTTTCTTTGGGAGGCTATGATGTAGCCAGGCCAAACCAAATCAACAAGTATTTATTTAGCACTTAGTATGTATCATTAGATAAGGTAAATACTTCTAAACCACATACTGTATTATTTGCTCTAGGACAATCTTTTCCCCGTTTCTGTGGTATCATTGGCAAATACAGTTGGTACGGAAAGGGAAAGAGCTAACAATGGGATTGTGGGATGGAAAACACAGTTTCTTTCTCAGCTTTGTGGTTCATGTAACAGTCTTAGAAAACCTGAGTACATAGAACTCAGGAATTGTCACTAAAAATATTTACCATGACATTCTTTCAGTTATGACTTCCTTTAAGAATACTTGAGAGTGTCATCGCATTTCTCCAAATGTGATGTGTGCAGGAATTTAGGGGAATCTTTTTCTCTTAGAGGTCTACATGTATAAATACCCAGCAAGAGTCTTTGATGGAGTCGCCCATGTATGTCAGTTTCATTAGCTAGAACATATCATTTATCTCATTCCTTGATCTCCCATAACGCTTTGTGTTTTGAGAGCCTTCTTGAGCTCCCCTGCACAGAGTGAGTCATGTTTTCTCATTCTCTTGCCACTCTTTATTGTATTTGTTTTACATCCTAAATGGTGAACTCCCCAGAGCATCGACAGTGTCTTATTCATTTTAGAATTCTCCTCTCACCTAGAATGGAGACTGTGACATAAGAGGTGATCACAAATGCCTGTTGAGTTGACTTTAGGAAAGGTCTTCCCTATACCGATACAGAAGACTTAAAAAAACAAAAAAACACCAAATATCATACTCAGTGGTGGAATATTTAGAGCTTTCCCTTGAGGTTGGGAATGAAACCAGAATGCCCACCACTGCATTGTCTATATAATGTTGAATTGCAGATCTCAGCCAATTCTGTAAGAGAAGAAACAAATTTTAAAAAGTGTAACAATAAGAAAGGAAGAAATGCAACTATCATTAGCACAAAACATTACTGGACAGTAGAAATCTAAAAAGTCTACTTAACACTCATAGTCTAAACTGTACGAGAATTTAAAGTCAATATGCAAAAATCAGTTGTATTTTTATATGCCAGTAACAAATAATTAGAAAATGAATTTAGGACAATGATGGCATTAACAACAGCATGACATATGTTAAGTACTTAGGAATAGGCTAATGAAAGATTTACGAAACTTCTACATAGGAAACTATAAATGTTGAAACAAATTAAAGTCTTAAATGGAGGAATATAGCAATATTCCAATATGTTTCCAAATATACATGTTCAATACAATCTTGATTAAAAACATTGGCATGTTTGTATGTGAGTAAAAGGAAAAACTTTTTTAAAATGTACATAGAATTTTCAAGAGCCAAGAGTAGCTAAGACAATCCTAAAGAAAAAAGGTGGTGGACGTAATATCAGATATGAAGATTACAAAGGTACAGTAAATTAGATAGTGTAGTATTAATGCAAGGATAGAAAAAACAGACAATAGAAAAGGGAGTCCAAAAACATACTTGCTTTAAGACATAGGTGGCCGTGGAGTGAAGTGGAAGGAAATGCACTTTTCAATAAATGATGTCAAGTCAATTACACATCCACGTAGACAAAAGTTCCTTGTGACCCTTATATAAAAATTTCACACGTAAATCTAAATGTAAAATAATGTCTAGGAGTTCATACAAGAGGGACTTCTTCACAAACTTAGGGAAAGGAAAGATTCCTTAAAATGGACTTCAAAGGCACTAACCCTATAGATTGATAAAATGACCTATATTAAAATTAAGGATTTCTGTTTATGTTATAAAACACCTATTAAAAAAATGAAAAAGCAAACTAGAGATTGTATTTGCAATCATCTAGCAAAGCATCTGTATCATACACACATCCAAATCAATAATACGGGCAATATGAAATACTTAGGTGGTTATAAGCAAACTAAAACCACAATAAAATGCTATTACATGTACACCAGCGTAGCTGAAATAGAAAAGACTACAAAGTTTGCGCAAGGCTATGGATGAACTGAAGCTGTCGCACGTTGGTAGAAATCAGTACAGCTACTGTGAAACATTTGCCTCTTTTACTAAAGCTGATGTACACATGCTCTGTGACCCAACAATTTCACTTCTTGTACAAACACGCAACAAAAATGCATTTATATGTGCACTATAACTCTCACAAGTAAGAGTGTGTATAGAAGCATTATTGGTGATAGCCCTAAACTAGGAGCAAGCCCAGTGTCCCTCAATGGTGGAATGCATGAATAAATTTGTATTCATTTAGTGGAACTCTATGTAGCCAGAATAATGTGATATGGATAAATTTCACAAACATAATGCTGAGTGAATAAAGCCAAGCACAAAAGAGCACATACTATATGATTGAGTTCAAAACCAGGCAAATCTTATGTATGCCACTGGAAGTCAAAACAATGGTTGGTTCCCTTTGGCTAAACTAAAGTGGAAGGGATAGTAGAATGAAGGAAAATGAACTCAACATTTTATTTGAATGGTAACATTCATTTAATTTTGAAAACAGAATAAAAACCTAAAGAGGAAGTGGATGGATTGAATCCACATAAAGTCAAATAAAAATCTTTTAGTGGCCATCAGATAAGCCAGAACTTAGAGATGTATTCTGGATCTAATAATATCCTACATCTAAGTGTATTTTCTGGGCCAATGGAGCGGTCTCCACCACTGTTGTCAAAAAGTACTTGTCACATTTTTCAATGTACTTCAGTGTGGCTGAGAATGAGGTCCAAGTTGTTGCTCTCTTGTTCTAGATGGACAATACTGGTGGAATCAGACCATAGCAAGACACAGTAGGGCACTAGAGCCAGCTCTTAACCAGCTCATGAGAATAGATTGTGTATGTTTCTCCCTAACTCCTTGTTCACCATCATCAATCACCGTAGTAGCTTGAAATCATGAACCATGCTGGGAGTATTTACATCACAGAAATTGGCAGAAGCCACAGGTCAGTTCTTTCTCCCTCCCCCAGATTGGCACACCACTGGACAGACAGATCATGGAATAAAGTATTTTAACAACTTCATTAAAAGGTGAAGGAACTATATTGCTCAATATTTTGTGTGTCTTACCATAGGCAACCACAACTTACCTACTTAAAGCTAGAGAAAAATCTCCGTGTAGCCCTTCTATTTTGAGTTCAAAAGGAGTAGAATGAAAACCAACTAATTAAAAAAGAATTTCATTGTCTTCAAATTCAATGAAAGAGGGAGATTTTTAAGAATTGATTTTGGTTTTAAAGGTCAATAAAATTTTATTAATTTAATTAGTTCCTATCAATTTTTAAATAAGCTGTGGCTTAGATTAAATTTGCACGCTCTCTTTTTTAAAGCGTATCTCCTCTGAGCATACTAATGGGTCTGGTCTTATAACTTTGCAGATGGAACACACTGGGGATTGTGAATCCAAGTGGAAGTTTGGGGCCAGGATTTTGAGGTGTTAGTTCCCATCAGGGTGGGGAACATGCAAACAACATACAAACCAAGAAAAATAATTTGGCTCAAAGCAGGAAGGAGGGTCTGTTTATGGCAGCTGCTAATTGAAGCCAATTGCACCAGGTGTCATGCTCAGAAAGTTGATTTAAGAGTGAAATTCGCAGGCATCCACCGTGTGCAGGATAGTCTGAGTTCACATCTCGTGTGCAAGTAGGCGTGGGGAACTCCATGGAGGAGGAAGGTGGCTCTAATCAGAAGAGGATCAAATTAGAAGATGAGGTCATCTCGTAAGGGTGCATGAACAACTTCAGCCCAGGATCGAGGCCACAACCAAGAGGAGCAAGGAATGGGAATACATAGGTGGCCAGAGTGGAGTTCAGTTGTGAAGAATGAGAATCCAGATGTGGTAACATCTTTTCCCAAATGCTTCCTTCCACTCACTGGTTCTACACGACACTTTCTAAAAACAGATTTGTCATCAAATTTTGCCATGTAGTGGCATAGTCTAACCCCGTCTTGGAAATGCACAGTTAGCACTGGTGTAGTTAAACCTGTGGCATAGTGGTATAAAGTCATTGCCGTTTGCTTTACCAACTCTTTGCATCACAGGACGATTTTTGGCATCAAAACATGCACGTAGCGCGGCACCTCACTCCACAGGAGATCAGTGTAAGACTGGTTATGGCGGAAAGAGCTTGGGCTTGGGATTCAAGTATTCCCAGGCACAAGTTCAAGCTCTCTCCCATCATAAGCTGAGGGCATTTGGGCAACTCGCTTCTGTGTGCCTCAGTTTATTTACGAAATCACAAGACTGATACCTAAGCTTGCAGGAGGATCTTTTAGTCTCGGAGACGAGGTCTACAGAGACACTAGCACAGCCCCAGGCACGTGCAGATCTTCCATACAGGGTGGCCTTGGACTGTCCCTGTGCAGAGGCCAATGCGATTCCCAAAGAGGCATCCATTCTTCAGGGAAGTCACCTGAGTTACCTGTCGGAAGGGCGAGCACCTGACAAGGTCCTGACCCGGCAAACTGCTGACATCAGGGACAAGAGGAGAAGTGTGTGGAATCCAATGACCAGGCATCCCCTCTTGAGTCTCCTGCTTTCTTGGGCCCAACTGGAGATGACTGCAGCCCTTGGAACCTCAGTTTCCTCAAGAGCGACTATGTTTGTCAATGACTGGAGTTCAGGGACTCATGAAGTAAAATCCGAGGCAGGTAATGCAGACTGACTCAGCACACAGGGTCAGCCTTCTGGGCCTGTCACAGGCAATATCCTTAGCTGAGCATATCTGTTTTCTTCCCTTCCAGGCAATCTGTGAGGAAAAAGGGTTGTATCTTCTGGAGGTTTCTAAGATCTGAAATAAGGAGATTAAATGAGATGTTTGTAAAAACAGCGGGCCTCTGGAGGGGAAGGGAGAGACTGTTTGCATTGCAATGATCCTTAGGGCTTTGTGGATTTTGATTTTCAGCTTTCCTCCCAGGGGGTGGGGATTGCCTGGCCCCCAGGCAGGGGTGGGGGTGGAGGGAAGCCGTCCCATGGGATTAGCACCAAGGCTATTTTTTTCACCAGCTCTCCTGTCATTTTTGACATGCAGCACTAAATTGACTGAGTCATGAGCAGAGGTTGGTTCAGATACTCATTTCTGAAATATCCGCTGTGCCGTTTACTCATGCCAGGCAATGTGAGCTATACCAGCAGTGTGATGGAAGGAAGGTGCAGCCCCCTTGCCTGACATGGCTCCTGGCTGGGGGAACAGATGTACATGCTAACTGATCATTAAACCACACGGCAATGAATGCTGGGGTAATCCATGAAAAGTGCTTAGAATACTGTCTGAGCACATGATAAGGACTCAATACATCTTGATTACTATTATGATCAATGTAATTATTATTATTACACATGCAGGTTGCAATGGGAACATCAGGGATGGGTGGGTGAATTGGGGGACGGCTCAATTTGCCTAGAAGCTCAGAGAACATTTCGCAGAGAGGTGGTGATATTTTAGTCTTTCGAAGATGAGAATGTGGCCATGTTCGGGAAAGGGAAAGCACATCCCGGTGGTCAAAGAAACATGTACAAAAGCGTTGGTGTGCATAGCCTTGTTGTGAATGTCGAGATGACTGCAGATATTTTAGCGAGGCTGAGACACGAAGGGGGGGCGTCCATCAGTGGCCAGAGATAAAAATGGGAAGATATGTGGGTCAGAGTTTAAGCAGGTATTTGCTCTTCCTGCTCAGAAGTTTGGGGTTAAACCTGATTGCAATAGGAACATGGCCCATTTTTGTAAAGAAATGTAAATTAAAATAATTAAAAACTCTCCCAGTTCAGAGCATCTATCCTTATAAAAGCAGAATTATTTGTTGTGTCAGAATTTTAGGAAAACTCTGAATAGGGAGGAATTGTGGAGTCAATGTTGCTAAGACTTCATTATGTAACTATTGAGATTCTTCTTCAAGAACAATATTAAATAGCTTGGGAAAGTGAAACAAGGTAGCACTGAGTGAAAAAAAGGTCTAGAAATAAAACTGATTATAAGAGGAATCTCAACTTTATTATAAAATGTGTCCAGTTAGAAGACTAGAAGGTGCTATTCTGAAAGTTGTTGTCTATGGGTGGAGAAGGGATCATGGAAGATTTTTATGTTCGTTTTTGTAGTTTTGCATTTATTCCAATCAAGGGAAAGATGGCAGGTCTCTTGTGCCCCATGGGAGAAACCAGATAATGCGCCCACAGATTGCAATCTCCCCAGAGCTACTGGTTTGTGCCATGTATGAGCTGAAAGGTAAGGCTGGGTGAGCTTGTGACTATTCTAACACCCCCCAGTCCCAGAGGGTAGCATTGAGGCTAAGCTGTCTGTAACAAGGGCTGCAGCAAGAGTCAACTGGGTGGCCAGGGTGATGGAGAAGGCTTCGGCTAGTAAGTGGGACTTAAGTTGGGTTTCAAAGAGGATGAAGGTTTAGATGGGTAGGAGGAGGAAAACCTAACCTGAAACCGCTTACCTTGTCTAAGCTCTGTAATGAGGATTTTAGTTCTTGTTCTTGAAGATCTGCCACCCACTGGCGCCATATCTACACGTCAACGCCTCTTGTTGCAAGTGTGCTAAATTTAACCCATTGCTTGGCTGAGGACATGTTTACAACTTTGCAAACGATTATAGTAGACATTAACCGGTGAACACTTGGCTAAGCCTTTTACCTATTTTGCCTCATTTGTGCTCACAGGAGCCCTGTTGTCAGTTGCTATGCTTCTGGATTGGAAAATCTGAGGCTTTGAAAGTGCACCTGAGGCAACAGAGATGGGCTAGAGGTAGAAACAGAATCCAGGTCAGTCTAGCTCCAAAGCCGGTGAGCATACCCAGTGGACACTTTCAAATTGCATGAAATTTCCATTTGTGCCCAGTGTCACTCACTGAAGCCACTTGTCATCTCGTCTATGCTCATCACACCTGGTGAGAGATTCAGGACCTGTGATATGATCTCCACTGGCTCAGTGAGAGCAGTCAGATATTGACATCTGTTTGTTCGCCCAACAAATGCTTGACTGTTTGCTGAACGAGTACTGGGTGTAAAATGCCGTGATGGGAATGTCGATGCTTATGGGCTCTTAGAATGGACCCCGTTAGGTGGGACCAGTGTCCTTAGTTGGGACCAGTATCCTTAGCTTGGGCCCAAGTGCCCAGTTCTAGGTTCTCTGTGGCCGTTAGCATGGGAACCTTGTCATCTAGCAGAGAGACCTCTGAGCGTGCTGTGTCTCCTTAGGCAGATTCCTTCTGCTATCTCAGACCCTGTCTGTCACTAAAAAAAAATAACATGGCTGAATCCAACAATTTCCAAAGTCTCTCCATTTGTCAGATATGATTCTACATTCTGTCTTAGAAAAACGTGGTTCCTTTGAATGCAGAGAGGAAGAATCAATCACGCAAACGAAACCCTCAGAGTGAGAGAAGCGATGCTGCAGGCGTGGTTCCATTTGCATCCAGTTCAAAAACCAGGTAGAACCCACCTGGAGAGCTAGAAGTCAAGGTACTCCCACCCACCCTTGGAGTGCAGGATAACAGAAGAGGAGGAATGCTCCTTGGGGGCTAGTTGCATTCTGGGTTTGGATTTAGGTGACGATTTTACAGGTGTGTCCACGTCGTGGTGTTTTGTCAGCTTGTACTCTTAGGACTTTTCATGCTTTAAAAATTCATTTAATAAAAATATTCAGAGAGCATCCCAAGAGCGTGGTAGGGTGGGCAGTATTTCTGATGGCATCAGAGAGAGGGCAGGCGCTCCTGACAAGCTTTGTGACCAAGGGGGAATAACTCCTTCTCTGAACTGCGGGAGGTCACTCGGGCAGTGGCCCCATTTTGCAGGTGGGGACCAGAAGCTCTGTGCAGTCAGGTCTGGCTGGAGTTCCCCAATTCTGGCCTTGAGGGGATCCAGGATGCCCTGTGCCTGAAGCACGTTGTCCTGGAGTCCTTGGAAGGGACATGCTATCATGACGATTCAACAGGTGGCAGTCTTTGCTCAGTGTCAGGAGGTTCTAGGTCCAGGCAGGGGCTGCTTTTGTACGGCAGCCTTAGCCAGGATGCTCATCTGGAGAGCAATGGTCTCTCCAGTCCCCAGGCTCTGGGTCTTACCCCTGAGTTCCCAGGCCACATATTCTTGCTCCTGGGCATTCTATTTGGGGCTCTTAGTTGCTCCAGGAGCAGCCTGGGACTGGAGGTGTCCCCCCAGGCCCTCCTCCGTGGAGGAATGCTCCCCCCAGGCCCTCCTCCGTGGAGGAATGCGCCCCACAGCCCCTCGGCCGGGGCTCCTGGGCCTCACTCAGGGTCCTCCTCCCGGGGTGCCTGTCTTTGAGAGAGAGAGAATTTCTGGGAACCCGGGTGAAGGCTCAAGAGAGAAGGGAATATGAATATTTCATTAAGGTGGCTCGAGTTATTAAACAACATTACAAAACCAAGTGTGTTGGCAGGAATCTGAGCAGCACATTTACATGGGTAAAAATAGCGGGAAAAGAGGCCCAGAGCAGTGGCAGCCTCGGGGAGGCCCTGGCAGGGCCCCAAGGGGGAGGGGCTGGCCTCTAGGGACCCTCCAGGTCTACGTGAAGTGGCCTGCACAGCTGTCTGCCCCCCTACCCCAGTGCATTCCAAAGTGGGGAGTAGGCTGAGAAGTGGCAGGACCGGGCTGGCCGTCAGTACCCCCTAGGGGCTGTGACCCCCAGGCTGGGCAGTTTTGGAGGATAGGGGTGCTCTTAGGCGATACCCTCTTGGATCTCGAGGGGCCTAACGAGCTGGAAGAGGCTGAGAAACTCAGGGCTGCCCCAGAGTCTCATATGTCTGAGTTAAGGGAGAGTCAAGGCTGGAAAAATAGGGCGAGACCTGTTTGTTCTGGGTGTGGCGAGGAGGGTGTACACTGTGGGGTCCCTTGGAACCCACCATGGGGAGGGGCTGTGCACTCGTGTGTGTCCCGCAGGCTGATGGACAAGAATACACAAAACCCTCTTTGCTCAAAACCTCCATCTGAAAGCACTGAGAACTTTTCCTCTGTGTCTACTCTGGTGCATCCTTCCTCTTGCCATGTGGAGGTAATAAGAAGAATATGAGAATGTGCATTGGGCTGCAATCGGGACAGAGACTGTGCTAACTTAGCATTTTGTATATTTGCATTTTCTTAAAGCTCTGAGGCAGGAACTGTGATTAGGTCCATTTTACAGATGAGTGCATTAAGACTTAGATTCAGTGAGCTGCCCAATGTCACGCTGCTAGCAGATGGCAGAGAGGCAGTGAAATTCCGGTTCATTTGAATCCAGAGCCCACACTCTGAAACCGTCTGGGTTGGAGAATGTGTCAAAAGCTTCTGGTTTCTCAAATCCCTGAGAATCCCAAGGAGAGGTATGGGAGAGAGGAATTCAAAGCAGCAGCCGCAGAGTCGCAGGAACAAGAGCAAACCTGGGTGCATTTACGAAGTCTGCCTCTTAGTCTGAGCTCGTGGGGAAGCAACTGAATTGCTGGACCTCTGTATTTTCTCTAGTTCCTGTGAAAATTGTTTGCAGAACCATCTGTAACGTGTCAAGCCTGGTGTCTGGAATGCGGTAGGTACTCAATAAATGTTAGAGCCCTTTTCTTTTCTTCCTGATCCCCACCCCTCACCTGCCTCAGCTGGACTTGATTCTCTCACAGGGTTGGTCCCTTCTTCCCAGGTAGAATGTTCCCAGAGGGGCTGACTGGTGACTTCAAGGCTGAGCTATGTGTCTGTCAAATGTTCTTTGCACCTTGAACTCCTATCGCAAATGCTACTCACATTGTGGTAGAGGCTGTTTAATTACTTACATGCTCCTTTGCAAATGACAACTTGATGTGACAAACATGTGCCTACCTGGTTCATTGTGGAATCCTAACGTGCCAGCAGAAAGCTTAAAATGTTAAAATGCTCAATAAATATCTTTCAATAGATAGATGGATGGACAGACTGAGGGGAAGGTGGAGGATGGCAGGATGGACTGACACTTAAGTGATGGATGGACAGATGATGAATGGATGAAACAAAGATGGATGGACTGACTGATTGGCAGGTGGAGAGATGAAATGGATGAATCCTTGGCCATATAGGCGGTCAGCTCAAGCATCATCATGTATAACACTAACCTACGTATTTGCACACTGCTATTTTGGGGAGTGCTATCCTGTTTTCTGCTAACTCCCTGGTGTCAACCATGCTGAGACAGGCAGAAGCAATACCCAAGGCTCGCCCTGCCTAAGCAGATAAGGGGCCCTGTCCAGCCCAGTCTCCACAAATGAATGCATTTTCTAGGCCTTTTCCTTCTATACAAACTTCTAGAAAAAAACAAAAAGAGCAACTCTTTGGAAAGAGTGGATGCCAAATTCAATAACTCATTACCATGCCTGCCTTCCCCTGTGGAAGGTGGCTGTTGACTTCCAGAATTGGAGACTTTTTGAATTTATGGTGTTGTTAGAAAAAGGGGGAGCCGAAAGGCACTGATAACGAGGCTGCTAATTGCTGGACTTATCTGACAATGGCTTCTCATTGTGCAGTGGGTAGAAGGTGAAGACGTGTCTCTGTGAGCCTGGGGCTGGGCAGTGACAGGGGCCCAGGGTTCACGGAGAACTGAGCGAGGGCAGGGCCAGTGGAATATTCTCAGGCTTATCTCCTGTCCTCATCAACGGCACGTTTCCCCGACACACATACTCCACGTACTTGAACTTACAACCTTGGGAAGCAAAATAGCAGCCATGCAAACTCTTGGGACCCGAGGGAAATAGATCCTGAAGTTCTTCAGACAGCTTTGGCCAGAAATCCATCCTGGGTGGGCTTCAGAGCCCAGGGTGTCCCCTCAACTACCTTGTCACACTCTTCCCCCTCTCTTTACATGGTGTCATAGAGGGGCTTCTTCACACCCACAACCATACCTCTTTTTAAGCAAGTTCTCAAAGTAGAATCTGACTCATGAGGACCCCCTGGAGGTATCACAATGGAGAAGCTCGCAGCAGCACCAGCAGTTGGAGTCGTGCCTGTGACCTCAAGCTCCCGTTTGCATGTGGGCAAAGAAATGACGTTCATATGACAGATTAACAGATTCTTTAATACAGGAGGCTGTGGGGTGACCTTTCAAGAACTACAGCAATTGTTCCCTGCAGGGAGGAGAGAAAGGATAGGAGGAAAGGGTAGAGGGCAGGGAAGGAGAGTGAAGGAGGAGGGCAGAGTAGAAGGATGGGTGGGAAGAAGAGAGAAGACCTGGTGTATAATGTCTACTGAGCATCTGCTCAAGTCAGGGACGAAGCCACAAATGTACAAAAATGATACGTACAATTTCTGTAATATTTATAGCAATCTGGCAAGGTCAATCTTCCTTTTATTAATATTTAATAATTTATTAAACAGTAAATCTTCCATTTAATAGAGAAGGAGACTGAGGCTCAGCCATGTCAATAAACTTGTACAAGGCCAGGCAGCAACTGGGACTGAAGCCTGATAAATCTGACTCCAAGACATTTCTGCTCTTTCCTACTGCCATTTTGCTTTCACACCTGTTGTGATTCGGTAGATAGAACGTGGCCCTGTCAGGTGTCCATGACTAGCAGGAGTGAAGCTCATTGCTAGGCAGTAACTAGGGCCTCCATGCTGGGCCCACTCCTCACTCTCAAACTGAGGAGCTGGAACTTCCAGACTTCAGAACCCAGAGGCTGAGGACCTGTTAGAGGAAATGTCTTGTCTATAATCCTGTGGTTGTTTGAGGCAAGAGCTGGAACCAGAAGTATAGTTTTTTGAGTCCCACAATGGTTACTTTTGAAGTTGAGGCCCCTATGTAGTTAAATACATTGTTGTATATAAAGTCACAACTCAAGAAGATGAGATATCACATGAGGATGACATGGAGGATATGAGGGTGCAAATCCTTGATGTATACCTTTATGTAGCTCATCTGTGAAATGGGTATGATGTGTCCAGAGCACTCATTATCATGGCCTTTCAACCTATTAGTAGGATGTTGTATAGATGTTACTAGGAACCACTGAGTAGATACAAACGATCTCAGTCCGGGAAGGATTTCACATGCATGTAACATTCAACTTTCACCATTGAAGTCAGTCAACAGGGCTGGTGACGAGGCCAGGGAAGGAGGCTAAGAAGTGCAGGGGAAGAAGGCTGAAGTTAGCATTCTTGGATCTGTGCTCAAACTTTGATTAAACTTTTTAGTTATTGTTTTCCTTATTTTGGAAACAAAGGAAGGTGATAAAAATGAGCCTTCCTATGGCTGTTCTCTGCCGAATGCCTCACGTTCCTATAGCAGCAGCTCTGAGTATGTCTCTTGCCCACTTGAGGCTGTTTGGTGATCCGCTTTGATGGTCCTTGTTCTTGTGATGAAGCCCAAACTCCTTAGGGTGGCCTGCGGGGTCCTGGCTGTCTTTGCAGACCCATCCTGGCTCCCCTTCTATCCTCAGCCTTTTCTTGCTGCCTCCTGGGCCAAGCTCCTGGACCTGGGCTCCAGCCCTGCCACCTTTTCCTGCTCAGCCCTTTCTCTCTTCTCCCATCTCAGCTCTGCTGAAATTTTCTCAGGAGAGCAGTTACCGATCCATTTTTGTATCTCAATTCTCTTTCTGTTACGTGCCACACAACTCTTGTAATCGTATTTTTATGTCGATTTGTGAGCGTAGCAATGAACTTGATGAGTTTTGGGATCACGTCGGTTTATGCTGTCTGTTTTGTTTTTACTGAGAACATGTGATAGAGTCCAACACTTGAAGGCATGAATGAATGAAAGGACAGAGACAGACAGGAATTAAGGGAGAGATAAAGAGAAGGAGAGGGGAAGAAACTGGGACCGAGAGCAATGATTCACAGATAGAGACGAATTTCCCCCAGAAGACATTTACAGAGAATGATAAGTGGATCGACCAGTCAGATGTGATCCCACTGTCTTCAGTGGGATCTATAAAGATGTGATTTGAGTCTTTTCCGTTTCTTCCAATTCCCCAAAGCTAAATCCTCAGGGAAACCCCCCCCCCACCCTGTGTTTGAAGCCCCCGAGGGGAGATTCCATTCTCTCTGAGCTCTGGCAACCGGGGACTGTGGACATTATTTATTGCTAGAAGACTGCTGGCTTGGGAGGGGCCCATCCCCCATTCTTTTATTACATACCTCCTTGATCAAACTGTAAACCTCCGGGAGAGCGCTTAGCAATCATTAACAGCTGTTCTTGGAAGAGGGCTAGATCACATAATTGTACATTTGACGATGCTCGCCCCGGCCACTGTTCCACCTCCGTGGCCATGCATGTCCTAGGTAGCTGGGAGCATCACAAACAAGCATCCTAGCTAAAAATCGGGAGCAGGAGGAGGGAGAGAAAGTTCCAGAAAACAACGTTGTGCCTGCGAAGTTGCCGAGGAGCTTAAAGGCCGTCGCGTTTTGGTTTGCTGCTAAGTGACTATGTAACTACTTCATATATTTCAACAAAATTAAACTTAAACCTACAGAATTAGGTTTATTAATTTCTGTCAGGACTCAATGGGGGAATAAGAATGGCCATTCATTACGGACACACAATTACTGCAGACAAAAATGAAGCCCAGCACTATTAAGTATAATAAAAATGTTGAACACTGAGGAAATTTTCATTACATATAATCTATTCTTTATATTACTGCACTTAATCCTTGCTGTCTGCCTCTCTGTTTTTCTCCAACCTATTTAATTTTATTACTTAACTTTTTATAAATGTTTCTTAATATAATTATGATTAAATATTTGGGAGGAGCGAACGTTAGTGTCTTAAAAAAAAAAAGGAAAGGAAGAAAAGCTCCTTTCATCTCCTTTTTTTTCCCTTCACTCCTAAGATGGTGAAAAATGTTTTTTTGAAAAAAGTAAGTGCTAAGTGGGATTTTATTATTGGGGCAAGGCCGGAACACTAGAAGAAAGGCAGGCAATATATAAGGAAGAAGTAGTGATCAGCAATTGTAGTAAAGCTCTTTATATTATGCATTTAAATAAAAGTCCATTGCCTTCCTAAAAGTGTCTGTGAAGATTTGCACGGCCAGACCACGTAATTAAAAGATGGGCCTCGCTAATGTTTTCCTTGCACTACATGAAAACATTTGTGATCCCAGCATTTATTTTTTAAGCCAGGATGGGTTCCTCTTGCTGGTAGCTTTCTCTTTTCCAGAGTGAACCCTCAAGTCTGCTCTCTAGAGGAAGAAACTGGAGTGCTCAGTATGGAGCGTTACCATGTTGTGTCTCAGGCCAACGTCCCAAAGTGTTTACAAACAGAAGGAAAGCTGGTTTAAGGTCCATGGGCAGAGGGGTAGTGGGATGCTACCTTGGAAATAGTCACAGGGCCACATTTTAGGCAAAGAAAATTAAATTTGGACTATGTCTTCAAGTTCCTTATTGAACGTATCATGGTCTTATGTATTTGTTGTTGATACAGTTATAGGGTACATGGTGCTATTTTGATACATGCATACAATGTACTTCTTTTTTAACACATCTCAATCAAAAAGCAGCAATCATGTAAGGATGGAATTTAGGGATGTTGAAATGAAACAGGGATTCACCTTTATACCCAACAGTGACTATGTTCAGAATAGAGGGGGGTCTGGGTCCCACGGCCAATGCACTATTGGAGTCCAGTTCTGGGCCCCCTTTGTTCAGTGTTAAAAGTTCTCTGCCTTCTTCCAACTGTGCAAGGTGAGAACCAAGCTTTTGTTATTCGAGACTATCTTGGACCCTATCCTCCCAATATGATCATTTTGTGACTTTATTAAGATACTTGATATTTGCATTGTAACCATCGTGTAAAGTCCAGGAGTCCTCACATTTTTTAAACAGAGGGCCAGTTCACCGTCCCTCAGACGGTTGGAGGGCCGTTGGAGGGCGCGGCGCACATTCCACACATGCGCACTGTGGGACCGGGACCAGTCGGCTGCTAAGCAGGACAGGCAGTGGCAAGAAAAACACCCGGCAGGCCGGATAAATGTCCTCGGTGGGCCACATGTGGCCTACGGGCCGTAGTTTCAGGACCCCTGTAGTAACTATTCACAGCTCAGACATGCAGTATATGGTCTGATGATTTTTTATTTATAGATCTGTTTCTTTGGAAGCCAACAATTATTATTACTATTCACATAGCTCCCGGTGTAATTATTCTTCCCCCAATCCTGCCTTCCATTTGTGTGTCACTTTTCTCAGAACCAGTATACTGTATCAGTGCTGAATTCTTCAAAATGACTTTCTGGAGCCATCTCCCCTGCTCCAGTCTGGATGCAAGGCTCATAGCAGTGGTCTTGGGATCTCCTTTCACCACCAATCTGGGCGCCTCCCTCTCTCGTAATGAGTCCTGGGCTCTCTTGATCCCCCACCCCCCGCCGTGTGCTGTAGAGGTTATCTTCTGCAGGAGAAGTCCATGGGCATCTGAGAACTCCCCCTTTAGAGAGGCCTCCCCTCCTGGCACCACCTGCGCGAGCTCTCCTGGTTTCTCCCTAGACCATCATCTTATCTTCGTCCTCTGACTGATCACCCCTTGAAGGGACAATGTTCTTATTTATGAGCTTTCTTTACTTCTTCGCTTTTCTATAAGAAAGGAAGGTCGTGAGTGCTGGCACTTTGTCTTTGCTCACCTACGTCCCAGTGCCAAAGACAGTAACAGATCCATGCATGCATGACACATTCCTTGACTGTTTGTTGAGTATAGGAATTGGTGAGTGTATGAGCTTGCTCATGCATAGGAATCTATGCAGAAACCTTAATTGAGATCAGTATTTACCCAACTTTACTGTGCTGGGAAACCACCTGGAGGTCTTCTTCAGTATGTAGATTGCAGGGCTCCTTTCAAGAGAGTGACTCACTAGGACATATGAATCTGAATTTTCTCCACTTTCAGGTACTGACCTAGATACTCTGAGCTTACCAAGATTCAAGCAAAGCAGTATATTGGGATGTTAGTTTAGTTTCTGGTTAAAATGTCTTCATGGGTGCATAAAAAGATAGTAGGCTCTAGGACGTGATGGGGAGAAGAACGAGTTAAAGAAAAAAGGACCATGGGTCCTTCCACTTCTGCAACTTTCATTAAAGAACTACAGGCAATAACTACCATGCTGGCTGCTGATGCTCCTTAAATTATAAATTCTTCAAATTTAGTGCTGTTACTATTTCTCAAAAATGGTGCAAGAATACTAACAGCTGCTGAGGTCGGATCTCATACTTTGCATCCTATTCAGTGCTAATCTCTTACCTTTAGAACTCACGAGAAAGACCATTAGGAAGTAGGTAATATCTCTGATTCATAGATGTAGAAACTTTCTGAAAGTCACTCCCACCACCAAACAAGGCAAAGCCAAACAAGCGGTCTCCCTTCCCGATGCCAGACGTGCAAGAGTAAGAAGTTAAAAACCTAGAGACGCGCAGAGCTTGCCTACGATCACAAAGCTGGTTAGCGATTGTGTGGAATATTAGCCGGGGCCTCCTGACTCAAGTTCCGTGTTCTTCCTACGGTGCTGAAACTTCACTTCCTAACACCCCTCAGCTGGTGCTTGGCTCTGGGCTCACTGGGACCCCATAGAGCTCTTCAATCAGTTCCTCTGTGTTCCTTCAGTGGCATCTCCAAGTCTGCTGCTAGCTTTATACCTTTCCTGCGGTAAGTAGTAAAATCAGATACGATCACGTTCAATACACCCACCGAGGCATGGGACCCTAAAGTCCCACTGCAATGGTTTAGCGATGCCCCATTCTGCTAGAGAAGACTCTGTTCACCACTCAGCCTACCACACACCCTTCTCGCAGGGTTGGGACCACCCCTCTTATCCATGTTTGGCACCCGAGTTTCACAAAACAGCCCAGTTGCCAAGTAACTTTCTCCCTTCCACTCTCATGTTCTGGCATCATCTACACATGGCCTCTGGGGGCATTTTGATGGATGGTTCTCTCTCTCCATCACAGTAATATTAACCTTGCTTAATAATCTATTAACACAGGATTAAAGATCGTGGTAATGTTCACATGCTTTCTTTGCACTGAAATAACATCCTTTTCTGCATTTGAAAGGATTTTTTTTTAATGGCAGAAGTAGTGGAAAGATGCTGGCAGAGACACAGGCGGTCACCTGATTCTGACCCCAGCCTGCTGCTTTCTGTTGCTGTGACCTAGGTGAGGTCACCCTGCCTCTGTTTCTTCATTTGTAAAATGGAACCATCAAACCTGCATTGTGCCATTATTTGGAAGGTTCAAGAAAATGTATATAAAGTGTCTAACTTGGGACACAGTAGGCACTAATATGTATGGGTTCTTTTCCTAATTCTTATACCCCCATGAAATGAGTTTGCATGGAATTGAAATGAAGGCCAGTGAGTCCTAAGACGCTTGCTTGTGGCGACCGAGTGTCCTGCCCCAGAGACAGAAACCGCCCTGTTGACCATGATACCTGTGCCTTTTCATGAGCTCAACCAACACACGATGGAGAAAAAGAAACCAAAAGGACAAAGCTACAGTGCATCTTAGGAAACTGTTAGAATGACCCAGAAGCGTCTGAATGACTTGCAAAGTGCAGTTGCGTATTTGTAACCAGCTGTCAAGATAAGGAAGGGAAGGCAGAAAAAAGGCGTTCGTCTCATTCTCAGTGCACGTCCGGCCTGCCTCTTACTGAATACCCATGTCATGCAAGTGGGTCTTTTCCAGCTGCTTCTCAGACTGAAAAATGCAGTAGCACCGCTGGGGATCTTATTAAAAGGCAGATTGCAGATGCACTCAGAAGGCCTGTGATGGGGCCCAAGACTCTGCATTTCTCATAAGCTGCCGCTGGTCCTTGGACCACACTTGCAGTGGCAGGTGCTCTATATCGTATACACATCCTTCATTTAGCATAGACACTTCTACATTTTTCATTTTATGGTCCATCCATTGCCTCACCGCCTGCCTTCCGCCAGGCTGTGAATTATGCTCTCCTATATTTCCTTTCCCCCTCCTCTGTCCTGGGATGCCTCGTGGTTATTCTTTTTCAGAGTCTAAGTGAGTACAAACCACATCAAGTTTGGTATCTCAAGGAGGAGTTAACATCTAGAGATGGGGAGATAACAATAACAAATGGACAAAACTCCTAACACACAGAACAAAGCCCCAAGAGAGAAACTGAAGATATTGGCCTCACATTTCTGAGGTCCAGAGGGAAAGTTGGAAATCCCTGGCACTGCTAGGAACAGTGGGAAGATGCAGTTCAGATGCTGTATACACCCTCACTGCTACCAAATGAAATACTCGAGGGGAAAAAAATATATGTCAATATCCACCACACCTCACCTCCACCACCAGATTCCAATAGTCTGAGGTGGGAGTCAAATGTTGATTTTTTGCCCCAAGGAAAATATTGAGTATTGGGGGGCAAGGGGTGCAGATTGGTCCAGAGGAATAAATTCTGCTTTCCCTTGTTTTCTGGCACAGAGACAAGCAAATGCATTTCTACAAGGATTCAAAACTAATCTCTTGTATTTTTCTTTTTTTAAAAAAAAAATTCTCCCTACACGATTTTTTTCCCCAAATATATTCTTCAGCAGACAAATATTCGTTTCTGTCCTGGATTAATTGCAGCCCTGTTGGTGATGGCTTTTGCATTAAGTTCAGCTGCCGCTTGCCGTGAGTAAAGGCGATCTGATGGGCATATGGGCACAGAGGGAAATAACCACCCTTCTGAACCTCAGTCAGCATGACTCATGGTCGAGGAGAACATGAGGCACCTCCCATCTAGGCAGTGGGCTGATACTAAAGCAAAAATCTCTTCTCTCAGACTGGAGCGCTGCATTGTCATAACCAATGCCTGTCACCGCAAAAGCTCCCTTCTGCAACACACCTGGGAGCCTGAAGCATTTAGCTTCAATTACAGACATCACTTGTCGCTTCTGGGGTGCTGACTCCATTAATCAACTTTTTTCTTTTTTTTTGCACTTTTCGTAGGATTTGATTAAAGTGTCTTGTGAATAAGTGACATTTCTGTGTTTTCCTTTCCTTGCCATGTCGTGTACAGGGTGCAGCTTGGGAGGAGAAACACCTGAACTTTTAAGGCCCCGGAGTGGGCAGATGCGGTGACTCATTTAGTCCTCCGGGGCTCTGTGACATCCTAAGGTTTTTGTTTAACTTGATACACAGAAACGTGCAACCAAAACCCTGCTAGTGTCTTGGGGACACTGAACGCTTGGAAGGGGAAGAAAGACGCTCTACAGAATGTGCAGAGCCTTAAGCAGAGAGTGGAGCAGGCTGGGTTCACCTGGCAAGATAGCGCAGGGCTGAGTGACGTGGGGACCAGAAGGTGACCTGTTGAGGGGTGTTTGGTTGCAGCGCTGGAGTGTCGTGTGCTGACAGGGTACATTTGTGGTACCAACACAGCTGGTCCCAGGGACGATGGCTTGTACCAATGGTGGCAGAGCATGTGTAACGACAGAGGGTCTCGGTGTAGACTGAACTAGGATTGGGTCGCAGCTCTGTCTTCCAGCACCTTGGTGACAGGGCGGTGATTGCAGTCCTCAGCCTTTTGCGGAATGATGAGGATTCATGGAATCAACACCTGGGTAGCAAGAACTTAATGGTGTCGCCT